>NW_004624760.1:15524051-15555070 GCF_000247695.1 Heterocephalus glaber | reverse complement strand
GGATTCCATTTGTTTCCTATGTTGGGATTCCATCATGTTCCTCAGAGCCTCTATTTTTTTATCTGTGTCCTCTCTAGATTTATTAATCATGTCTTGCTCTATGACCACAATCTTTGCTGTTATCTGAGAAATTATTTCTGATTTCATTTTTCCCAGATCCTCTTTTGTTGCCAGTTCAGGGAGTCCAGGTGGTTGTGTGTCAGATTGTTCCATCTCCTTTCCCTTTGGGGTTGCTGTAGATGATCTGGAAGTCTGTTTTTGAGGCTTGTTTATGTGTCTTCTCATTTCCAAGGGGCAGGGGGGTTGCTTCTGGCACCTGCACGGCTCACCTTCTGTGCCATAGGAGTGTGGAATGGCAGCAAGGGAGCTGCCTCTCGGGCGCTGGGACTGCCTCACATGGTGAGACTTTAACAAATCTTAGTTTCCTCTCCTTTTCCATCCTAACATAGGTTTCTGTTTCCCGTCTTTCCATTCTAATCCATATTTAACAGTAATGCCCAGTTAATCCTTTCAAACTGCTTTTTCAATTGTTCTATTACTGTCCCGTTTACTGAAACATAAAGTTCAAAGTCCTTAACTAGTCCTTCAATGCTCTCATTTAACTTGCCCTAGTCTATACTTCCAATTTAACTTCTATTCCTAATTCCAAGAAACTGCAGTGAACGCTACCTTAAGCCTTGTACTTTCTGACATCAAGCCTTGTCCATGCTGTTTCAGTTGCTTGTGTGTGTATTTGTTTTATTATGGAAAACCAGGATGCCCTTCACATTTAAAATTCCATATTTTTAGTTTCAGGTCAAAAATCACCTCCTTTATAATAATATTCAAAATTCTTTAACTAAATAAGATTAATTTTTATTCATAAACTCCACAGTGATATAAAATGTAATTTATGTAGAATTGACTACATGTTGCTTTGCTGACTACATATTTGTGGCATTTATTTCATATTTCTTACTGCCTTCCATGTTTTTCTATAGACAGGAAGCACACAATAACCATCTATATTATCTACAGTTCCTAACATGATGGCTTTTGCATTGAATTTGATATAACATGAATAGTCTCTCAATTATCCTCACATTTGTTCATACCACCTCATTAGTGAAAAACCCTTGTAATCAAAAAGTGGTCCAAATAATGACATATTTGAGGTGTAGTAGCAGTGATCCTATAGGGACTTATTTTGCTTAAGAGCTCTGTTTCTTATCCTTGAAGCCACATATAAAACCCTAGTGAACAAAAAAAATCTGGTAAAGGAAAAGCATGTTTGCTTTCCCCTGTGGGGAATAAAATCTAGGTAAGTGATGAATCGCCTTGGTTAACCTGAGCGATCTGTTTTTTCCCTTAAATTCTTCTATTGGTACATTTTAGGTATACAATACATTTACATTTATCATTGGGTGCTTGTACCTGTACATGATGTATCTTGGTTCTTATTTTTTTCCCCATTACCTGTGTGCCCTTCACCCCCTCCACCCTTCCCTATTTATGTAGACTTTGTTTCCATTTTTTTTCTTTTCTCATAATTTTTCCTTTCCCTCCTTTCCTTTCCACTTCCCCTCCCACCATCCCTACCTCTTTGAATCTTATTGTTGCTTTTATTTTTGAAATGTCATTGGAAACAATGCAATCAAAAAATCTATGGATAAAGTACTAAATTATTAAACTCACCATTCCAGCTGCCTTAATGATTTTTTTCTTCTCTACACATACCAAATTGATATAATGTTGGTGATAGTATATTGTTGGGAAGGGATTGAATTGGGGAAAAGGCTTGGTAAGTGTGATGTATGCAATATTGGAAAAATAATCTCTCTGGAGATAAACTAGGACTAAGGTAAATGAGGAGATGGGTATGCTATTTAGCTTGACTTCATTATTCACATGTATGTAAAGGTGGATATCTTACTGAATCCTGTAAAGGTATGTAATTATGTTTTGTCAATTATAAATAATATTATTGTTTAAAAAAATAATGACTAGGTCACATGATATGCTCTCACACAATAATCTTCCTGTAGAAATCCTCACTACCCTTGAATTATTCTTATCACTATTTTTGTGAGAATATGACTTTTCTATAGACTGGTTACATCAGAGTTTATTTGCAAATTTTAAATTCCACTTATCTTGTGTGTTACACAAGGGACATGTTGATATTCTCTCCCTTGTAATCAACATCAATTAAAAGATGAGCCTTAAAAACAAAAACATAAACAAGACCCGAATGCATAAATTGGTAACAGTCCATCAATTCTGTGGACATATGGGCTGTACTTGCAACCTAATTCTTGGAAAGTGGTTTGTAATTAAACCATTTTACTTGCCTAGAAAAATATTTCAAGTTATGTTGACTTGAGTCACAATATTTGGAAAGCACCACTTAAAAAACTAATTTTGTTGTAGAGAAATGAATCTATGTCTATCCAACAAGAAAACAACAGAGGGGTGTACAGTTGATCAAAAGGTGTGACCAGATGCATACTTAGTATAATCTTGGATGTACCTTAATCCAAATTTCGTTAATTATGATAATTAGGCGAGTCTTTGAATTTAGGCTAAATGATGTGGATAATGGTGACAGAAGCCTTTTCCTGAGGGTAGATTTACACTCTCATCTTGGCAGAATCAACTATTTGCTTTGTGATTGTGGAAACATTTGGAGAGAAACATTAATTTTCCATCCATTAACTTTGGTAGATATGAACACCCCAGAGGGAAAAATGTGTGAAGCCGCTTAACAACCTTTTGGCTGGTAGGAAGGTAAAAATGTTTTGAAAACATTTTTATTTGCACAGACAGAAAATAGGAAAGCAAAAGCAACTATTCAATCAGTGGATATTCTGTTTTTCAGGTTTTTGTAAATGTTTGAGCCATTTTAAAATGCTTTCAGTAGGCATGACCACTTTGGCTTATTCCCTGCCTGGCCATAAATTAACCCAACAGTCAGCCCAGATGCTTAATAGGGCTAATCTTTAAAAGTCATATTTTTTTCTTCTATTGATCAGATATATTAAGTTAATAATAGTTGAATGAAGGAGAAAACTTTTGAAAAAGGGAAGTGGATGAAATGATAAGTGATCTTATTTTTTCATTGCAACCTTTAGGATTGCTAAAGCTAAGCCCAAATTAATAGTCTTGGAATTGAATGTGTATATATTGGGAAAAAAGTAGTTATGGTCAGCAAAAATGAGGTGGTGGAGGCAGGTTAAGTGATCTGTGTCCCTGGTTGGAATAAAGTGAAATATAAGCTGCATAATCCTGACTACTTACTTATTCATTCCACTAACAAATAAAAACAGTATTATCAATTGCTTAGCTCCATGCCAGACACAAAGGATACTTAGCTATGAATGACAGATGTGCCCATTCCCCCCTTACAGCTTAGAAAACATGGAAATTAAACAAAGAAGTAAATATATAATAGAATAGTAACAGTTATGATGATTGCTGCAGAGAAAGAATGGAAATGTATGAAAACATAGACCAGGGGATCCTGGCCCAGGTATGAGACTAAGTAATACTTCCCTGAGAAAATAATGTGTCATTAGAAGTTGAGGAGTTTTAAGTGTGGTTGAATATATGGATATATGTGAGAGTTGGAAATGGAGAGAGTTGGTGGGAAGGGAAGAACCTGGAAGCTTTAGGAAGAAGATTGATACAAAGGCACTGAGCTAGAAAATAACTTTGTATAAAGAAAAATCAGGGAATAAAATAAAGAAAGGGAAGGGAAATAAAGAAGGAAGATTAAAAATGGTCTAAGAGGAAAGCGAGGCCAAGGAATGCAAGGCTGTGAAGGTCAGTCAGGATTAAGATTAGGACCAGCAATTGGGAGATTTTGGACAGATTCAGGCAGGAGCTAGATATGAACATATTCATGTTTTGAAAAGAGCTCTCTTGTTGAAGCACAAATGTCTATTGGAGGGTGCAACAGCTGGTAGGAGAAAGCATGGTTCAGGAGGGAGAAAATGGTGACAAAGGGTAAGTGGCAATGGAGATGGAAACCAGTAGAAGAATGGGAGAGATGCTAAGAGTGGTTGAGGTGCAGCCAATCAGCGCCCTCATTGCCACCCCTTCTCTGTTCCCCCCAAAATGCAATTTGGCTAAACCTGTTCATAACCAAGCCTTTTCCCATCCAAGTTATTCTGTATGTCTGTAACTGAAACATATTTGGAAGTAGATGCTGAACACACTGAATACTAATGCACTTTCAATTTTCTTTTTACTTTACTGAGTTGTAGAAAATGAAAAGTAAACTGTCTGTGATCAGGAAATAAAACATTCTAGTTAATAGAGAAACGCAAAGCATGCTGTAAGACTCTTAGCAATTTTTAAAGACTTGGCACACAGGCATAAGAGAAAGAACAAACTCTTCAAGGGTAGTATTACTGGGTTCTACTTGTAGTTCTGCCTTAAAACTGAGTGTGAAACCTTGGACAAGTCACCATGAAGGCCGAGAATGAAATGAAGAGCATACATTTCTGTAAGCAAACCCTATTCTACCATTCATAAATCATGTGACCTTTAGCCTGATCCTTAACCTCTTTGAGATACACAGTAATCTCATCTGTGAAGTGGAGACTAAAATGCCAATTTCATGTGATCACTACATCCACTAAATGCAAACACACCTGAGAATGTCAAGCAACTTAGCTCTAGCAATTATTTTCTCTGAAGTCTTATTTTCTCATCTGCATGCAAAAATAACAATATTTTCCCTACTATATGAAGTTTGTTAAATGGTCCCTAAAGTGACTAGATGTGAAATGTTTTTAAATAAATTTTAAGGGGGCTGGGGATTTAGCTCAGTGGCACCGTGCCTGCCTTGTAAACACAAGGTTCTGAATTCAATCCCTGGTCCCCACAAAAAAATTTTTTTTAAGAAATTATGAAGGATGAATCCATGTTAGTGTTGTTGTGCAATTACTTTGTGGATAAATACCAAAGCTTAGGCTCCTCACTTGTTGGTAGTGAAAAATCAGCACTGCAGAATTTTCCAGTCCCATTATTCTACTGCTATTGAATCTCCGTACTGTGGAAGTGGTTACTGAAGTTGTGTGGTGTGAAGTTCAATCCATACTTGACCCTAGGGCATATCATAGAATCTATTTTGTCAGGATAAATCCAGGATATCAGCTTGCCTGACTTGATTTTTTTTCTTTTCATTTTGCATAAAAGCAGAATGCAGACTTGCTAGGTAATGGAGGGTTTTGCTTATAGAGCAGCAGGTGAGATAGCTCTTACTGTATTGCCCATGTGCAATTATGTTCTATAAAATATCTCTACCTAATATAAACCTCTGGATGTGGACATGACTAATTTATGATTCAGTCTATTTGGAGATTGATTGAAGGACACTAGTTTGCAAGTAGGCAGAGTTGGGGGTCACCATATAGATTGATTTGAAAGGCACTGACCATATTTCCCAATTACCCCCCCCCCCCCCCCCGCCACAGCCAAAGAGCACCTGGAAATCGACAATTAAAATTAATTCTTTTGATAGAATTTCAGCAAAAGGTGTAATAAAATGCAAGAGCTGAGAGTGCTTTAGAAATTATTTCACTGGACTCCCTTGTGTTACAGGTGAGCAAATTGAGGCCGGAAACAAAGGCACTTCCTTCCTTCCAAGGTCAAACACTAAGTTAAGGACAGAGTTCGGTGTATACATCCAGGCTCTTTGCATCTTCGCATCCCTCTCTGGCGAGCATCCTCCTGACCAAACAACTTTCCTGCTGCCCAGAGGTCCCAAGGAGCAGGGGGAAGGCTCTGCTGGCTTTCATTCCTGAGAAAGTCAGAATTTCAGGTTATTCCTTGACTATTTTTGGTGTTTTGACTGCCCTCAGGCCCAAGTACAGATGCTGATGTTCTATCTTTCTTTAAAGAGAGAGTCCAACATGCTGAAACATAAAAATTAAAAAATCACAAATGTAACAGCTTTTGTAAAATAGACGATCTGGCAGAAAATTCATTCCCCTGAAGAAGAAATGGGATTAGGCAAGTGATGAGGCAAAGGCATGAATCAGCAGTGATCGCATCTAAACTGAAAAGTGGACGGTTTTGTGCTCTGCAGAATGAAATGGCAGGTTAACTGTGATCCAATGCAAAAGCACATTTCCTCTGTGAGTGCAGAAATGTAATCTTGTCCACACATCTAAGATGAAGTAAGGAAACACAGAATCTGGCAGTGATTGAATGGGTAGGTGAGATTGACCAAATAATAATAACCAGAGGTTGAGCATCTGCTGTGAGCTTAGAGCTCTGTATATAGGGCCTTTAACTGTAGGCGATCTCACCCTTATTATCCCATTAAACAGATGTGGAAAATAAGGCTCAGAAAATTGACCAAGGTCACAAAACTAATGATTTCCAGGATGGAATTTGATACCAAGTCAGTCTGATTTCCAGAACCATAGTAATTTGAAAAGCTACTATATCAAAAGACACCCACCTTCTGCCCTTTTAGCTCTAAGTATCATTTTTAAAAACGATTCTATTTTTTACTATACCTCAAAAGTCCCATGTCTCAGTTTCTTCATCTCTTATATATGTTCTGTAAAAATAAAAATAAGGCTATGGGTCTGAAAACATTTATAGGTAGACAAATGTGGCAGAAATATAATATTTAATAACCCTATTTTTATAGTGAACTATTTTTGGAATTATGTCACACAGAAAAAGATTTTGGCATGCGGAAAAGTGTGTTTGTGTGTGTGCACACATGCACATGCACACGAGTGCATTTTTGGGCTAAATTAGAAAATCCTTTAAGAATTTCCATAATGGTCATTACATAATACAAGTAATGGCTTCTGTAGGAAGAGAAGGAGCATTTAGATATTTAATAAATAAATTAAAAATCACTTAACTCCTAGAAAAATTACCTAATTTATAAGTGAGTTATAACTACATTAAAGGAAGAAATTTTTCTTTCCTTGATTATACAGACTGATCAACAAAGTTGAAAATAGAGGGCTGTACCAGAGAAAGCTGCAGGATTAGAGGTTACCTTGGTTTTGTTCTCAATCAGCTGTGTGACTTGAAGCATATTGCTTTACCTCTCTGAATCTTAGTCCTTTCATTGGGTTAAATGTTTGCTCGGGTCTACTCAAGTCAGAGGTCTACAATATGTACCAGTTCAATCTGCTGATCTCTATTTAGCCCGGAAGGGTAGCGAGCAAGGGTCCCACTCATTTAACAAGCATCAGTTTGTCACCACTGCAAAAAAGGCACCATACCAAGCTCTGAAGGAGTCCTAAAAATAAAAGAGACAGTGTCTGGTAGTGCTGGTTGCTGGTGCAGGGAAACTATAAAGCCTCACAAGAGAGCCACTGACTAGAAAAGTTTCCTCTCTGTGTTCGTTTTCAGTGAAAATATAAAGAAATCTCCATTCATCTTCTCGCTTATTATTTTCTTTCTTCCCAAAGAATTGAAAGGCAAGAACAAGGAGCAGCATTTCCAGGGGTGAGTTGTTGCACAAGGAACAAAGAAGCATCTCTAGCCTGTTCCAGCCTGCCGAGAACATGGCTGTCTTCCCAGCAGGGGCAGTGGGATGCAGGCAGGTTAGCAGAACACAGCTGTAGTCTCTTGCTTTAAAATCACTGTTGAACTCCTCAGTCAAGGAGGGGCAAAACACAGGCCCGGTTATTGCAGGAATGAGGCTACAATCCAGTCCTGACTCTCCTTCTCTCTTCTTTCCTTTCTCTGCCCACTGTCTTTCTTTTCAAGTGCTGCCTTTAATTCTCTGCCTTGTCTTTAGTCTGTCTGTTTCTTTTCCTTCTACCTTCCCCTCTCTTCCTCTCCTTCTACCTTGTTTTCTACATCCTTCTCTCTTTCTCTTACTTCCTTCCTCCCAACCTCTTTCTCATCTCTCACTCTTCCTGAGCTTCCTTTTCCATTCTTCTGTTCCATTTTTCACAAATCAGTTGCTTAATTCTCTACTTGCCATTCTTGTTTTCTCCCTCTCTTTATCTTGGTAATATAATTGGTGCTATCTATTATGTTCTTGTATCTCTTTTAACCTAACACACCTTTAACCTAACACACTTATCACTGATAACAATCATTAATTTAATATGGAAATTCATTAAGAAGAATTTCCTTTATTGTTGGTACTTTAGCACTCTTGAATTCCCTGAGATATTTCCATCCCTTAAAGTTTCTCAAAGCCAAAACTCTTTCATACTCTCTTTCACTAACATGGATTCTCTCACTCTTATTATGTGTGTCAGATTTTGTAGATGTAGATATAAAAATTTTGGTCTTGTTGAGGCTTACAAGGCAAGAATGAGGACCAGATGATTCCAAACCAGGGAATTATGCAATTATGACTTTAACTGTAGGCAATGGCGTGAACTTGCTGTTTCCTTTGTGGAAAATCAACATGGTGGCATCTTTTCTCCAGAAGTTTCCATAGAAATGGACAGCAATAATCCACAGTTCTTATATCTTCCCTTCATGGATAGATTCTTGGTTTAGCATTAATAAGTAAGCCTCATACACATTATTTTATTTAACCTTCCCAAATATCCTATGAGTCATTATATTTATTACTTCCATGTTACAGAAGGGCATGCTAAGATCTGAGGTGAGAGATTTGTGCCAGATCAAACAGTTAGGAGATAGCAGATGAGCACTCATCTATACCATCTTTATAAGTGACTTGTGCCTTTGAATTAAAGTAGAATGAAAAGCATATCTCAAAGTGGGCTGAATGGAGAATACCTGAGGCTGGGTGGTATGTGGTGGGGCTCTGGAGTGAAGCGGACAGGACATGAGGTGGGAGCCAGAAGAATCTTGGTGCCACTCTAGGTTTAGCACCTTCCTGCCACAGGACCCTGAGAGATTCTCTGTTCTTCCCCTGCTCAATGGTGATGCAATGTAACTGCAGGGTATTTTACTAGGTTTTTCATTTGATTGCTCATTGGGGTCTCAAAACAGTTTTTGCAGTCTTTCCAATAGTCACTCCTACTGTTGTACGATTAAAGAGTTGGAGGTACAAAGATGTTCAGGGTGTTCCCCAAGGAGTTAGTGACAGAATGAAGACTGAGAGTCAGGTCTCTTAACAATTTGTCTGAAGACCCCCCCACACACACACACATTCTGATGACCTAAAAGACAGCAGTTGTGGAGCCTGGCAGAGCAAAACACACATGGCCAGGGTTAAAGTCCACATGCTGTCATCACTAATAACCTCTCGTCCCCCAAGTCCAATGAGCATATTTCATTTTTGTTTGTTTTTGTTTCATCTTACAAAAACTCTATTCCAATTGATCTCGAATCTACTTCCTTTTTGAAAATGTCTACCTCAGCTTCTGGAGTCCAGTACTTCCTTTGTTTTTCTCTTTTTTATTTGCCTCCCTTTCCTGCCTCCATAGGGGTTTATATCTCTTGTCTACTCCTGAAATACCAGTTGTCTGAATTTTGCTCTTGATCTCTTGTTCATTCCTCGACACCACCTCCTGGCTGACCTTATCCATTTTCACTGTGTGGATTCTCAATAATACGCTAACAATTTCCCAGCTTTTAGCCTGAACATTCATCCTGTCCTCAACATCAAAATTGGATACTAGATGCCTCAAAAGCAGTATGTGCCAAACTACAGTTATCCAATTTCTCCACTGCTTCCTATACCTGTTCTTTCTCTGTCTTCTCTCTTATGTGAAGCCACTACCCTTGTTGACTAGCCTCCAAGCCAAAAGCTAGGAATATTCCTTTACACTACCTATTTCTTTTCTTGACTCTACACATCCAAACCATATTAGTTCTTAACATTCCAAGTCCCTAATTGAAGCCCTATTACATAACAGCTGAGCTGGCTTAATTCATCTGTCTTGACACTGGCCTCTAACTTGCAAACTCTGGTTCTTTTGTCAGCAGCACTTTGTTGGCCCTTGATTGACTACATGATGATGTCCTAATTTCATGGCATAGTTCATATCACCTCTTGCTCAGTGAGAGCTTCTTTACTCCTTTGATCTACTTCATTACCCTCTCTTCTTTTCTACTGTTATATCTTACAGCCACCTCTGAGCTTTTTAACATCTTCCAGCAGCCCTCGTCCTGCATATCCCTTGAGATTCAGAAGGCATTTGTGAACTTAACTCTACTATCTCTTTTGCCATCCTCCAGGCTGGGTTAGATGATCCCTCCATAACCCCTTATTACCTTGCATATACGTCTACTGTTCTATTGTTATCCTCTCCACCTTTTATTATAATTGCTTATGACTCATCTCCTTCATTAGACTATAAACACCCTAGGGGCAGAGATTGTGTCTTTTGCATCTTAAGTCTGTGGCACTTCCTAGGGTCAGATACATAGTATGGACAATGCAAGCTCAGTCTACACAGGAATGGATTGATTCTGACTTCTCTCTCACTATTTGTGTGACCTTCGACCCATTAAAAAGGCTCAGTTTCTCATTTGTAAAGTGAGGATTATGAATTTGATTATTTGGGGCTGTTGTGAGAGCCAAATAAGATCAGTAGCAAACATAGCTAACATAGATTGAGGCTCTACTGTGGACCAGCACTGTTTTACAAGTCTTAGAAGTCTTTTCGATTTTGTAAGGTAGATATTATCATCCCAAATATACAGAAGAGGATGTTGAGGCCCAGGAAAATTAACTAAGTTTCCCAAGGTTAGAAGGCTTGTGCGTGGTGAAATTCAGGCAGTCTTCTATAGAGCCCTTGCTCTTATTCAGTGACCCTTAGTGCCTCAGACTTATCAAAGTGCGTGGCACTTAATAGGCACCAAAGAAATAATAGATGGTAATGGTAATAGAGGTGGATTGTTTTTGTTCCATTACCACCTTGATGGACCAGACTCTCCTCTCTTCTTCCTACCTGGTGGCACACATAAATCATGATCACCTCCTATAACAATCCAGGTTTTTTAGAAAATTGAGCCCTCAGCAAAGAGGGGGGAAGAAAAGAAAGCAAGATAAAAGAAGGACCATATTCAATGTGTTACAGTTTTCTAAGAAAAAGCCAAACGCTCATTCATATTGCTACAGTTCCTCTCAGAGATCCTTCCACACAGAGGCCAAGCCAGAGGAGGTTAAGCACTAGAAGGTTAGGACACAGAGCTGGCATCTGGGGCTCTTTACTGAGCAAGCAGTCAGGGGCCGGCTCAGCATTTAGGTAGACAATGTACAGCTGGGATGGCTTTAAATTGAGTTGAATAGCCCTCCTTTTGGACCCAATATCTAAGGGTCTATACAACTTAGTGCTGTGTTCTTCTCTTATGTAGAGCCAAAAATTACTCTTTTCCAGGATTCAAGTTTTTCATTAGCAATATGGACGAAGAGACATAGTATCCCACAATAACATGAAGTATTAGCTGTTGACACATGACCTGCAGTTGCTAAACGTCCCTTCCTTTGTCCACACAAGACCCTGGTAAACTCAGACATAGAGCTACCTGACTGAGTGACCATCTGAAGAACCAGTCCTTGCACACAGCATAAGACAATGATATTGGTACTTTTTTCTTACTTTCTTTTATATTTGGGAGAGAGAGGGAGGAAGGGAAGGGAAGAGAAGAGAGAGAGAAGAAAATATGTGTGTTTGTGCCTGTATGTGTGCAGAAAAACAAGGTGTGCGTGTGTGTGTGTGTGTGTGTGTGTGTGTGTGTGTATGCCTATGTGTAGAAAGTGAGAGAAAATTTGGCACTCATATCCTCAATTATAAAAAATGGCTGATTCTTTTTTGGGTTTTTTTGGGTACTGGGGATCGAACTTGGCGCCTTGCGCTTGCAAAGCAGGTGCCAGAACCACCGAGCAGAATCCTCGGCCCTAAAAAAATGGTTGTTTTTTTGTTGAATGATATGCATTAAGGTCCCTGCTAAGGATTTTTTTAAATCAATCATCCCATTTTAACACTGGGGATGTCTCTACAAAGGAAGCCTTATTATTCCCATTTTACAAATGAGAAAACTGAGGGTTAGAGAAGGGAAGGAATTCCCCATAGGTCAAAGCCTGTGTTGCCGTCTTTCTCTCACGCCTCAAAGAAGCAGAGGGTCAGGCAGCAACCCAGAGCCAGGCCCCTTGACACACTCACCCCCTCTCATAACACTATTTTGATTTTCTAGGATTGAGGAGAAAGTAGAAAAAGATTGAGAACAAGCCGTATTCATATTTAATTTATCATCTTTGTCTGAGAATTTTTACTTAACATTGAAATAGCATTTTTCTTCTTTCCTACACATAGAATTACAAACCAAGAGTGGGGAAATGAGAGAAAATCTATTAAAACAAGATCCTTGCTACTTTATGGTAATTAAAAGCAATAAATATTCTTGCCCACAGTGCTAAAAATCTGAAATAGCCACTGGGTCAATACTGTTTCCCTGGCTAGAAAGGTAATAAATCTTTATTCCTTCTGAGTCAAAATAAGGAAGGGGTTTTATTCATGAGTTTCATGACCTGGTACTGCGACATTTTCAAAGCAAGCACTGCTGGAACGAGGAGTTGCTACACCAAGTGTGTTTATGTCCCCTCCTCCAGCCTGCTTCCTCAACCACCAAATAGTCTGTGGTCATGTGGTCTTTTTATTAATGCAAAAGCCATATCCTTCTCTGGTGTCAGTGGTAAAACGATGTGAAGCATCCACTCTTCCTTCTCACTATCACTGTACATGAATATAGTCTCTAGCTTTAACTTTAGATTTCTCAAAACTATCCTCTTTCTCAAAGCCTGGTGCTTGCCATGAAAAGCATAGCTTATAAAACCACTAAAAGAATTCTTTTCCTCCTTAATCCTGGGTACTATTCTTTATCATTATCCCTTTGAAAATAATTTGGCTGCTGCGTTAGTCAGCTTTCTGTTATTTTAACGAATACCTGAGAACTTCAAAAGAGCAAAGGTTGATCGTGGCTCACAGATTTGGAGGTTCGAGTTCATAATTGCTTGGACCAATTTCTTCTTGCCTATGGCAAGGCAGCACGTCATGGAGGGTAATTGTGGCAAAGAAAAACCACCAATTCCTGGACATGGTGCAAAAAAGAAACAGAGGAAGTAACTTTGGTCTCTCAAAGAGCATGTTCCCAGGACCTAAAGACATCCCACTTGGCTCCACCCCTTCAAGTTTCCACTGCTTCCCAATAAATGCCATGCAGACAACCAAGCCCTCACTACATGGACTTTTAAGGGACTTAAATTCCAAACTGTATGAGTTTTTTCCCCCAGGTTAAGCTTTAACATTGACTGTTCTCCCGTGATCAACACTGCTCACTTAAGAAATGAGTGTCTTTGGCTCCTTGGTGAATGGAGGAATAAAGCCCGGCTTTCACACCAACCTAGCTGAAGGCAGAGTTCATGTGCTGAGCCTTCCCTTCAAAGGAAGCTGTGTGAATTTAGGAAATCTTTTATTCTAAGGGCCTCAATTTTCTTATCCACAAAAGACTGGATTTTCAGGTACCTTTTTAGGGTTCTTCGTGCTTACTACAATCCTGTGAAACTTGTGCACCCTACGTCAATTCCTGTTTGGTAATCAGTCCTGAGGCGAAAGAGTGGAGATGTGGCAAAACCAGAAGCCTCTCTCAGGAGCTCCTTTGATAAGTCCTCTCCTCCCTTTGGCAAGAAGCTTGGATCTGTCTCTGCCCCTAGAATTGATTTTACATCTAAAGCTTATGCTAAGTTCACGTTGCCTAAAAAAACCACTCTTGTCGGGTTGACTCCGGGGTGACTTTAACATTTAGCTAACACAGCACAATGTGTATCAGGCTACCTTAGAGATAAACGCATGAATGTTCATAAGACATACACAAAAACAGCAACATTTCTAAAGGCTTCTGGTCCAATTGACGCTATGCAATAATGCTCATTTTATTTTCTATGGGGGGAAAACACCTCAGAGAATAGGTTTGCTGAATAAGATAGACTCTTTTCATGCCTATTTATTGAATCTCAGGTAGGCTGCAGGATGCTTTATGCTAACAAGGGCTTGGGGTAAATAGTGAGGAATGTCAAGTGTAACTGCATAACTGTGAATAACACTATGGAAAAATTGCTGGCTAAAATGAAGACTATAGAGCCAAATTCATTGCTTGTATGTCACCATTTTCCAAATTCATTATTCAGTGCCACACTTGTAAATCTGTATTATTTTGCATGATTTTTCCTTAGGAAACCTAGGCTGAGGTGAGTTTGAAATTCAGGAACAATAGTGAGTTTTAACAATGGATGGAAGGCCAAGTTGTGGCTCAAAAGCAATGTGAGGTCCCTGAATTAGTTTCCAAGAAAGGACCAAACCCAAGTCAGAGAACTCAGAGTCAGTAGCCAACATTCATATTATCTTGTGGACAATGACGACACCATTCCACATACTGTTTCCCACTATCCCCACCCCATTGTCCTACTTTTTGTGTATATATTTGTATGCATACATATGCACAATAAGTACATGAAAAAGCATTTGGTATCATGGACTATTAGGGAAATACAGATTGAAACCACAATAAGCTATCACTTTATGCTTGTCAGAATGACTATAATAAAGCATAGTTATAACATTAGGTCCTGGCAAGAATATAGAGACCTGGGAACCTTTGTACACTGCTGGTAGAAATGAAAATTGTATAACTAATCTTCAATAATTTCATATTTCCATGAAATTAATCATGCACTGTAATGCAACCCAGCAATCAAACTTGAACATTTGTGTCAGATAAACAGAAACTGATGCTTACACAAAACCTGTACATGAATGTTCACAGCAGCTTTATTTGTAATAGTAGAAACATATAAACATATAACAAACATATAAACATATAAATGTCCTTTGATAGGTAGGGAGTTAGACTGTGCTATACACATAGCATGAAATACCACCTAGTAATGAAAAAGACTAGATTACTCATTCACACAAAAATCTGAATGACTCTCAATGGAATTAAGCTAAGTTTAAAAAAACTCTAATTCTATGATTGGATTTATATAATACAAATTGACACATATTGTGGAGAAGGGGAGAAAGTCATTCATTTCCAAGGGTTAGGGAGGAGGGTTAGAGAGAGGAAAGGGAGGTAAAGAGGGGAACAAAGAGAAAGGGAGAAAGATAAAGAAGGAGGAAAAGGCCCAGGACCCACGAGCTGAAGGTAAGGACCTCAGCTAGGAGGAGGAGGGTTCAGTCCTGCCCATGCCCTGCCTTTCAGTGATCAAGCTTTGCCATGTGGGTGCCTGCAGCACCCATCCCTATCCTCCCACCCCAGCCCCACCCCGCTTCTGGCCTGCTGGCTGCACCACTACCTGGTTCCACACTACAGAGGCACAGGGGTTCATAAAGGCCATTGTCCTGAGCTCCAGGTGATAGACCAGGAGTAAACAACAGAAAGAGGGCCTTTCTCATGCTCCTTGATGAAAACTGAACCCCACTGGAAAAGTGAAGAAAATCTCTGCAATAAACGCACACCAGACCACCATGCTAGGTAAGTTGGAGGGATCATCACCTCCCATCGGAACCTGGGCTATCTTCAGGGGAAGGGCAGCTGGAACCTGCAGTAGAACCTTGCAGAGTTCAACCCTGCAGGAGGACAGGGAGCTCAACTTGGGACTTGCAGCCAGAAACCTGCCTGGATCGCACCCTGTCTGCTATTGGATTGCTGAGACTCATTGACTTATATCTGCACACTGCTGCCCACATTGTCAATTATGACAGCAGAGACATGACCCTGAAGGAAGCCCTTGATTTTTATTTGTTATTTGTTACTTTCAAAATTATTTTTTTGCTCTTATTTTTAATTTTTTTCTATTCTATTCAAATTTTTCTTTTTTCTTCTTCTTTTTTTCTTCTTTCCTCTTTTCTTTCTCTCACTCTCTCATTCTCTCGCTGTCCCATATTGTTCTTCATCTCCTGTTTTGTTCCTGTTCCAGCCCTAATTTGGATTTCCTCTTTCTTTTTCTTTTCTTCTCTTTTTCCTTCTCTCAATTGTCATTAGTTTTAGAGGAAAGTAAATAGTTTCTGGCCTCCCTATTGCTGTTAAGTTGTTCTGTTTTTATATTTGTTCTTTCATTCTGTCTTTTCCTCTTGTCTTCCACAGTTTCCTAGAGTTTTCTTGATCTTCATGTGTCCTCTGACCTCACTGCTAACCTTTCCCTATCCTTCTCCCTATCTATCCTTCCCTCCCCAACTCCCTGTAATTCCACATCCTGAAGAGTAAAGTTGCTATACTGAAGAGTTTATTCACTATAAACTTATGTTGAGTTGGTCCTCGAGTTTGATTTAATTCACATAGTTAAAAGTGATAGATTAATAAATACCACAAATGGTCACTTTCTAAGCTGTGCTTGATGCTATGGTGTTGCTGATTGTATCACTTGAACTAAGGTGTTGTGATTGATCTAATCAGTTTTTCTTCCTGGTATAATGAAAAGGAGATAGCCACAGAGCCATTAGAGACTCAAAACCTAAAGACCAGCTATATCTGGAAGACACCTCTGAGAAGCAATCAAAATGAGAAGACATTTAAGCAAAGCACAAACTCAGACATCCACTCCACCAAAGGCAAATTCTGGGGGAAACAAGGTGGAAAAGTCTGATAATCAACCACCTGGACACTGTGAACTGATAGCACAGGGAGTAACAAAACAGATGAATGAGGCTCTAGAAAAATTCAAAACAGAAATAATGTCCTAGATAACTACAGAAATGGTGAGCAGAATGAAAGTCATGATTAGAGGCTCTAGAACAGAAACAGGTGAAAAAATAGATGAGCTCAGGGCCATGATGGAAACCATGAATGCCCAGCACAGGAAAGAAACAGAAACCATGAATGCCCAACATAGGAAAGAAATGGAATCCATGAAACAGATTTGAACAGATATCCCGGAGATTGAAAACTCTATTAAAAGCATACAGAGCAGACTGAGCCAATTTGAAGACAGAATATCAGATATAGAAGACAGGATGGTGGTTAGTGACCAAGAAAAGAGAGATCTCTTAAAAATAGTAAGGGACCATGAGAAATCAATCCAACAGCTCCTAGACGATGCAAAGAAGAATAATATAAGACTGATAGGAGTCCACAAAAAAGCAAGAGAAAGACAAATGATATGAAAAAACTGTTCACAGAATTAATGACAGAAAACTTCCCAAACCGGGCAAAAGAATTTGACATACACCTAAGTGAGGCATATAGGACTCCAACTAGCCATGATCAAACAAAATCTACACCTAGACACATAATAATCAAAATCCTGGAAACCCAATAGAAGAACAAAATACTACAAGCAGTTAGAGAAAAGAAATGAATCATATGCAAAGGAAAGCCCATCAGAATCACAGCTAACTCTTCAACACAAACCCTCAAGTCAAAGAGAACCTGCACTGAGGTATTTCAAGCCCTAAAAGAAAACAACTTCCAACCTAGACTAATGTATCTTGCAAAAATTTTCAAAATTGATGGATAAATAAGATATTTCCATGACAAAGAACACCTGAGAAGCTTCATGAACACCAAACCAGCACAGCAAACAATTCTAAACAGTATCCCTGAAAATCAACCTAAAGGAAGCAAAAGACCTCTACACTGAAAACTACAGCACTCTGAAAAACAAGATCGAAGAGGATATAAGAAAATGGAGAGACATCCCCTGTTCCTGGGTAGGAAGAATTAATATAGTGAAATGGCCATACTTCCAAAACTGCTATATAGATTCAATGCAATCTTGATTGAAATCTCAAAAGCATATTTCACAGAACTAGAGAAAACAATCTAAAAGTTCATCTGGAACCAGAAGAGACCTAGAATAGCAAAAGCAGTTCTAGGCAACAGGGTAATGGAAGGGGGTATCACAATTCCCAACTTGAAACTGTACTACAAAGCCACTGTGATAAAAACAGCATGGTACTGGCAAAGAAACAGACCCAAGGATAAGTGGAATAGATTAGAAGATGCAGAAACAACTCCAGACATACTCAACTACCTCATCTTTGACAAAGGTGCCAACCATCCTCACTGGAGGAAAGATAGTCCCTTCAATAAGTGGTGTTGGAAAAACTGGATTTCAGCTTGCCAAAGATTAAAACTAGACTCCTATCTTTCACCATGCACTAAACTAAAATTGAAGTGGATTAAAAATCTAAATATTAAAACAGAAACACTAAACTTGCTGGAAGATAAATTAGGTAGAACTTTCAAAGGTATTGGCATAGGAAAGGTCTTTATGAACAAAACCTCAATAGCATGGAAACTAGCACAAAGAATCAACAACTGGGATCTCATCTTATTAAAAAGCTTCTGCACTGCAAGAGAAACCACCAACAGAGCTATGAGACAACCTACAATGTGGGAAAAAATTTTTGCCAGCTTATCCCCAGGCAAAGGTCTACTATCTAGACTATATAAAGAACTAAACAAAATCAGAACCCCTCAAATATAAAGACCCGATTCAAAAATGGGCATCTAAAATGAACAGACATTTCTCAGGCAAAGAAGTAAAAGCAGCAAATAAACATATGAAAAAATGTTCAACATCACTGGCCATTTGAGAGATACAGATGAAAACTGACATTCCACCTCACCCCAGAAAGAATGGCTGCTATCAAGAAATTAACAAATAACAAATAGTGGCGGGGTGTGGGGAGAAAGGAACCCTTCTTCATTGTTGATGGGAGTGTGGACTGGTCCAACCACTGTGGAAATCTGTGTGGAGATACCTCAAACAACTAGGATTGGAAGTCCCTTTTGACTCAACTATTTCTCTACTGGGTATCTTCCCAAAAGAATCAAAAGAATCATACCACAGTGACATATGTGCACCCATGTTTATAGGGGCACAGTTTATAATAGTTAAAACTTGGAAACAGCCCAATTGCCCATCAACTGGAAACTGGATAAAGAAGATGTGGGCTTTTTTAATAAAATGGAGTACTACTCGGCAATAAAGAATGAGAAACTGGAGACATTTGTAGCTAAGTGAGTGGCCATACTCTTAAGTGAAATTAATAGGAGACACATGTGTAAATACTGAATAGTCCCTCTGGTGTGAAAAACTAAAAGTGTAAATAAGAATCAAAATGTATAATTGATATTGTGAAATAGGAAGAAAATGTCTAAAGGAGTAGAGGAATTGGGAGGGGTAGGGGAAAGGAAAGAAGGGAAAAGAAAAAAATATGAGAAAAGGAAAAACTTGGAAACAAAGTCTTTGTAAATAGGGAAGGGTGGAAGGGGTGAAGGTAGGGCAGGGGAAGGGGAAAAAAATAAGAACCAAGATACATCTTGTATGGGTACAAGGTCCCAATGACGAACGTAGCTGTATTTTATGCCTAAAATGTACCAATAAAATAAAAATTTTAAAAAATGTACCAATAAACCAAATGGAAATAAAAGGAGGAACAAAGGGAAGAAACCTAGCAAGGTTATTTCTTGCCAAGTGCTGGGGAGGAGGAACACAAGAAGGAAAGGAAGGTGGCAGAAGAGGGAAGGAGAAAGGGAGAAAGATGGAGAGGGGGAGAGAGAGAGAGAGAGAGAGAGAGGAAACTAGTGATACAGGGAGTTTTTCTTGGAGAGTTGGTATGTCCCACTGGTAATTCCAGGATTTGCGCTTGAGAGACAGAGTTCTGAGGTCCACATGGGACCATGGGCCATGCATGTGAAGGAAGGTCTTAATACCAGGATTTTAAACTTCAAAGGTTATGGCAAGTCACTGTAGATGAAAGGAAAGAAATTCCAATCCTGTCTCCCATGCTATAAAAGGCAGATTGTGCTAGATAAATAACAGCAGTGTTTCCCAAATGGAAGTAATCCCTACACTATCATCAAGGTATTTGCCCTGCCTATATCTACTTGTACTATTATATATTCAGTGCCTTGTTTAAATTGACTCAAGTCTAACATAATAAATATTTGCATACTCTAAGAATTCTGCTGGTGTAGTTCTTCAAGCCGTCTGGTACCCCACCAGTGGTACACATTACATACTTTCTGAAAAAGAGAGGAAAAGGCATTCTGAGGAGAGGAATCTGCCTGGGCAGAGCACATGAACATGAAAGAGCAAGATGCTTCCAGAGCCAGGAGCCTCCGGAATGGAGGGCATATGCAAAAGAGAGGATGGGAGCTGTGATGAGTGATGTGGCTGAAAAAGAAAGGTGAAGGCGGTCATGAAGGAACGGACTGGGATAATCAAAGTCCACTCCACTCTTTTCATTGTCTCTGGCTCCGGCAGAACTGGGCAAGTGTCCTGGGGACTGCATGTTCTCATTCTCTCCCTGAGCTGCAGAAGTGTGGGCAGTCATGTGTGGCTGTGTTAACACTACATGACTAAAACCAATCCCCCAGTCTCTTCCGGCTGCACACCTCGCCGCCTCCACCACTTCCATGCGCTGATTTGCATCCAGGCAGGTTGTGTAAACAAGGCTGTTAGGGGAATATAAATAACCTCAGCCTGGATTGTGGTTCAATAGTCTTGTCTGGGGAAATCAGAATTTCCGCAATCTCCCATGGCAAAGCGGAGATTCTTAACTGCTCTGGCGAAGTCTTTAGTTCTCACCCCCTCCCTCCCAAGATGCTGGTGCTGATCCTTAGCTTTGGATGACTTCCTCCTGCCCAGCTTCTCCTCCACTAGCTCCTTTGCAGCCTCAAATGCTAACTTGCTGAATTATCAAACCGAACCAAACACTGTTCTCAGTTCACCAAAGAGGACAGTGCAGGTGAAAGGATACTGAACTTCCCTAAGAGAGTCCTCGCCTACACAGTGACCTTCTCAAGGTCAGGAATCCAGTTTTATTCCATCCTCTGGGCCTCCATGGCTGACCCTTTCTCCGGTTCATGTACTTGGAAGATGACATCAAAGTATTGAGAGTCTATTCAGCCTTTAGTCTTGAGTTAATTCCAGACCCCTGCTATGTGACCTTGGGCTATTTACTTTGACTTTCTGAGCAGTGAGTTTATTTTCATCTATAAACTGAAGGTAATAATTATTCCTGTTTCTTAGAATTATTAGAAGAAAGAAATTTGATGAGTATATATCAAATGCTTAGCAGGTTTCTTGGGAAAGTAAGTAGTAGGTACTAAGTAAATTGTAGCCATTGCTAATTTTAGTAATGATGGAAATTATGTAATGCTCGCACATTCAAAAAATTAAACCAAAGAAGTATTGATATATAAGATTGTTTTAAATTGACAGGAGGAGCAGAGGTCACCAAAAAATTGAGTGGCATTTCCAATTCAGGAGTTGAAACCCAAAGCCTAGATTTCAAAGGTGAAGACTCAAATCCTAACATAAACACTTAAAAGCTATCTGATTTCTGCAAAAAATTCTACATTGTGGACTGTCACCCATAAAGCAGGCATTCCTGGTAACTGACCTCTCAAGGTTAGTATGAGGATAAAGTTAGCTGATGTTTTTCAAGTATCTGTCTTGGGTAATAGCTACCAGAGAGAAATAGGTGAGGAGTTATATGTGGTACCCAAGACCATGCCTCCATGACCCAACCAGCTCACCCAGGAGCATGTTCTATAATCTACTAGTTGTTTTTTAATCCAATAAAGTTGATATATCAGGATAAATGGTCTCAATTCACCTCTTGTCAACTTTACACTCAAACACATCTTAAACCATACTTAATCTCCAAATAAACACAATAAGAAGAAAATTATTCCACCTAATATGGTACAGGTATACTGCATACAAATGAGAATGCAATAATCCCTTCCCAAAAGTCTCAAGAGTTCCAGCAAGATCTTACCTGTTAATCTCTGTAAAAATAAAATACAAGTTATGTAATCCCAAGATACAATGGCACAGGGTAAATATTCCTATTCCAAAAAGGAGTTATACAGTGATTTAAAAATGCATTAGACCAACCAAGTATGAAAACCAGCTGTACAAACATTCAATCTTGTAGCTCCATGTTCAACATCTGGGGCACATAGTGGTAAAATGTGAGTTTCAAAGAGCATGGGTAGCTCCACCCCTTGGCCTTGCAAGGTGCAGTCCACAGACATCACTCTTGGGCTGCATTCACTCACAACTTGCAACTTTCCTCACCTGATTTTCCACACTGGTGGCATCTCCAACTTCCTAGGGTGTTTGGTGCACCTTCAGCTTCATCCCACAGCTTTATGCACTGCCCTCTCAGGAAATACTTGCCTGATCTCTCAGGTCTCTCTTTGAAATCTGAATGCAAGTTTCTCTGACTCCAAAACTTTGCATTCTGCATACCAGTAAAACCAGTATCACATGGATGATGCCAGGATCTACTGCATGGACTTTCTTGGACGATGACTGTAGCAAGCCCAGACTGTAGTTAAGCACAGTAGAATGAATCTTGGGGAACTAGTTCCCTAGGAGGTCCTTCTTGGGCAGGAGTCCTGGGGACTCTCTTCTCAAATGAAAGTTTCACAACTTTTCACCCTTGAACCTGAATGGGTGGGGTCTTGTTGATTTCTGAGATACCTTTAAACTATCTTTCTTCTTCTTCCTGTACAGGTATTGGTTTCTTCTTAATGGAGTTAATACAGTTGTACCTCAGTTCATAAACTTAATTAATGTCACAATTCTGAAAAAGATGGTCATGTTCATGTTTGTGCAGGAAAGATGGCCTCAGTCATGTTTGTCACCTGGTGCAGAGTTCACAAACAAAAACAAAATTTTGCCAAACCCTTCTGTTTGCAAACGAAATTGCAAACAAAAGCATTCATGAACTGAGGTACCACTGTATATTTAGCAGCCATACCTCATTTGTCCCCAAATATACACATGGTTCCTTCTGGGCCAAAATTAAGCTTTCAAATTTTTCTGCTCTGCCTTTTGCCCCAGTTCTCACTATAGATGTGACTGAAAGTAATCATACTATCCATACCACATCCTGAATGTTGGGATGTCTTGAAATTTCCTCTGCTCAATTAATTAGTTCAAGACCCTTAATCCCAGTTCCCTGAAAAATCTCTGGACACAGGCAAAATATGGACAATTTTTTTGTCAGAGTATAATATGCATGTCCTCTAGTCCAAAGGTCAATGGATTCCTTATTCCCATCAGAAACGTCTTTAGTATGTCCTTTGTCTGCATTTTTTATGTCTGAGTGTCAGGGTCGTTTTACAGCCTTCTAGGGATTCCCTAAGCCATATCTCCAAATCTTTCCAAATTCTTCCAAATATCTGTTCCAAAGGCTTCTATACCACATAGTCAGATACAGTCACAACCCCACCTCTTAACAACCCCACCTCTTAACTTTTCTGTGCTAGCTTTTCTGTCACCAAAATACAATACCTGATACCCTCAATTTAAAGGAGAAAAGGTTTAATTTGGCTCATGGTTTGGGGGGGGCTTAGTCCATAATCAGCTGGTCCCTAGGCAGGAACATTGGGGAAGAAGGGCATGATGGAGCAAACCTGTTTAGTTCATGGGGGCTGGGGAGTAAAGCAGGTGTAATGTCAAAGTAGAATGGACAAAAGAAAATACATAACACCCAAGGCTATGTCTCAGTGACACACTCAGACACACTTAGGAGTGTGATCTACTAATATGCTAGGCATTTCTTTATCTAATGTAGTTTACATATCAGGATTAACAGTTGCATCTATGTCACATGCATACATCAGGTTTCCTCTAATTTGAAGATATCACTTGAACAATCACAACAAATGCTCTGTGGCAGATGTTATACTAAGCACAGTAATATTCGTTACCTCATTTAATCATCACAACATCTCTTCTCAGGTATTTCTATCATTATTATTACTAATTACATTTTACTAGGTAGAGGGGGAATGCCTTACTGCTAAAACTTGTGATATTAGTCACCAGTCTAGAATTTTCCTCCTGCCCTACTTCTATTATAACTTGGTGATTCTGTATCTCTGCTTTGGCCACATCCCAGGTTTTTAATATACAAAAAAATGCATCAATCAAACAAATTTCTTTTAGAAGGAAGCAGCAGGAGGAGAAATTAACATTATTTACTTCTTATCCAAAGGCCCATTAAAACAACTTCTTCACCGACTTCCTTGCTATGTTGAAAGCTTGTCCATTAGAACAAATATATCTTTTATTTAGTCACATAATGTATACTGTCTTTTTCTTTCACTCCATCTACCAGAGAATTCAGAATCAAATTCAATACCTGATTCTAGTAGGTGTGCTCATTAATTAATATTAATTTTAATATTCAATAACAACAAAAGCAATAACAACTGTATGTAGATGTATAGATATGTATGCACATATATAGCATAAACAATATTTTAGACACTGTATTAGCCATGTAGCTCAACTCTAAAGAATGAGAAACATTTATCCTCTTCTCAATTTAATGTATTTAAATCAGTTTTAATTTAATTTATCTCTTTTCTGTTTATTAAATTTGTCCTTAAAATATTTCAGAGAAGGTGGTAAAACATAAATGTTAAGTTAATAAGTCATTATATCATATTGTAAATACATAAAAATAAATTTAGTGTAGCCTTATACAAAGAGGTGTACAGAAGCACATGTATAGCATCATATATATTTGACTTTATTTTAACATCAATAGCTATTTCTTAACAGCACTCATAAATCAGAGAAGCTCAGGAACATATGCTTCTTCAGAGATGGAGCCAACTCTTATTTCTTAGTAAAGTGAGGATGTTAAGTAAATACCGACCAATCATTAAAAGTGCATTTGCTGAGATGCAGAGATGTGTATTTCATCACTAAGTGAAAAGAACCAGTTCTTTCCATTTCAGTTGGCTGCCAAGTTCTATCAATTCTACCCTAAAATGACTCTTCAGTCCTTCTCCTTCACCACAACCTTCCTTCTGTCTCCATTAACTCTCACTACAGCGTTCTGCACCTGTTTACAATTTCCATACCTCCAACTGCAACATTCTGTCACTTTACTCACTTGAAAAACATTTCCTTGTGCAAAACACCCTAACGGCTCCACTTTTTCAGCAACTGAGTCTAAAATTCTTAGCTTGGTATTCAATACTTCCAATTCCAGTCCTACCAAGTATACCTTCTGCACCTTGCTCACCTTCTGTGGATCAGCCACTGGTCTTGTTTCTTAGGACTAAACAGAGAGGAAGATATGGCTAGAATCCCCATCCTAGAATCTTCAGCTAGTTGCCTATTGGGACTGCAGATGTGCAGATAAACAATAGGCTAAGCACTCAAGCTACAGAGCCCAGTACTCTTCATGAAAGCCTGACTTACACAATTTCACATCTCGGTGGTGGAAATAACAAAATGGAAATAATACAAGTCTTGCCACACTGCATATTACTGCATGGAATTAATTGGAATATTCACATAAAGTGTTGAGCGTAGTGCCTGACATATGATTAGAGATCAATTCATATCAGCCATGATTATCCTTCTCTTAATAAGAGTTTGCTCCCAAATCTTATGTAGACTCTTAGTCCAGATGAGCTATAATGGACTTGATGTAAAGCATGAAACTTCTCATTATCTTAGAGCATAAGATACTAAGTCAGAGTGAATTTACTTCCCCCCTGGGTCCAGGCTGACATTGTAATCTTGTCCATTGATGTTGTAGACTTCTGATGGCTCTGGAAGGCATGGAAATCTAAACCCTAGAAAAAATAATCTCTCAAATAAAAGAATAGAATGGTTGCTCCTAAGACAGTGCTGGAACTCCAGAACACTGGTGCCTCTATGAGGAAAGCTCAGGCCTGGCTTTCTATATTAATTGCACAAGGAAAAATGGCATAGATTCAAAAATGAAATATGCTGTAAAGAGTCAGGTATTTTCTGTTCACTTCACTGCATGCTTTTTCCCTTTTTCTGAGTGAAATGCCTTTATTGCTTACTACATTTCCATTTCTATTCTTGTGGGTGGAGATGGGCTTGGATCCACTTAAAGTTTACAACCTACCATTAACATGTTTACCATTCAAATTTACCTCAATAAGCCTTTGCTTAAGATTCTTATTTACTTTAAGATACCCCATTTGCTTTCTTTCATTCACTTTACAAATGATTGTTGAGTCTCTATTGGGTGTAAGCCACTGAAAGAGATATGGAGCTACAGCACTGAACAAAATAGATTCAGTTGGTGATCTCAGGGAGTTTCCAAAGTAGTGTGGAAAATAAATACATGAAAATGTAAAAATTAAAGCATCAATAACTATAATATCTATTGTAAATTCAATAAACAAAAGGCCATGAGAAAGAACAATGTAGGAAGTATGTTTTATACTGGGGAAGGGAGCATCCAGAAATTTTCTATTGTCATTGTTCATGATCATGGTGGTGCAAAGGATGAGAGATTACTCAGAGTCCATGTCCAGTTTTGCCTCTGAGAGGCCCAGAGAGTCTGCTTTTACCCAAGTCTCCTCAGCATGAGAGAGTCTCTGGAAAAACTAGCCCTAAACTGAAGTTCCTATTGCTTTTTATTTTTTCTGTTGTTTTGGGTTTTTTTGGTACTGGGGATCAAACTCGGGTCCTTGTGCTTGTGAGGCAGGTGGCAGAGCCACTGAGCTAAATTCCTGGCCACCTGTTGCTTTTTATTGATAGAACCAAGAAGCAAGGATAAAGCACAAAAGAAGAATGTCTGTCCAGGAATTCATGTAGGGGACAGGGAAAAGATAGGGTGGCCTGCTACATGACTGACTTTAGAGTTAATCTAAGCAATTAATTGAAGTACAGGGAAGACAAGGGCCAGAGCACACATTGCTTAGGGCAATATATTTTGATTCTATTCGGGCTGTTATCCTGTATGCTATCCTTTGATCTTTAACCATGCATTCTGGCAGCTCTGGGCTGTGGCTCCAAAAGTCTCTGATCTCTGCCATCTCACATATACCTCTGGGCAACACCCTACATTTTCTGAGGAGTCACATTTAACCCAAAACTTAAGAAGTTAATAAAATTAGACAGATGTAAAGAAGGAGGTAAGATTATAAGCAGAGGAAATAGTATGTGTAAAGGCCTTGAGATGGGAAGAGAGAAGGTCAATGAAGCTAAAATGTGACCAGCAAACAGCAAAGTAGCAGAAGATGATACTGGTGAGGGAGGGATTTTCTATTCTCTTTCAGATGATAATTTGAATTTCAGTTCTTCTGGGAAGTATTCCCAATCACCATGTCATGAGAATTTATTGTCCCTTTCTGTGGTTCACAGTTCAGTAGTATTTGTTTTATAGAGCATATGGGAAATAATGTGCATGTCTATCTCCTTGTTACTAGAGTACAAGAAATTTAAGATAAAGAATTAATCTTATTCATCTCTGCTCCCTCCACCCCTTCTTACCCAGTACCCAGAGGAAAAAAATGATCATTCAAGGAATGACTCCTCCATTTTTTTGCAATGTCCAAATCTAATTCACTTAGAACATAGATAGTTTAAATACTATAGATAGAATTTTTAACACTCATTGGATGAATTCTGTCCCTTGTTTATTATTGCCCATCACTGTTTTTCTATTTTTTTTCTCTAGCTGTATTGCCTAATTAGTTTCTTATTAACATTTCTCAATCTGGGAAGCTACTAAAAACCACCACACCACAAATAACTTGATTCAATGATGGCCATTTTGTAGAAGAGAGCCACTAAGAGCACTGAAGTCTGTTAAACCGTGAATAAATGCAGACTTCAAGATAAAATCACCTTGCATCATCAGCCCTGGATATCTTTCTATAAAATAATTCAGGTAAATATTAATATTATAGTCCTTAGCCACTAAGCCCACTGGAAGTATAGGGCGGATGTGGCAACATGTAGCAATTCTGAAAAATCCTCTAGCTAGCCAAAGCCTTTGTCTGAATACAACCAATCATTGTGTGGCAATCCATGAATAGGAATTTTTATTTTGAAAGATCAAAGGTCAGGATATGGAATGAGGCATTACTTCCCCAATGTTTTGTGAAACACCAGTATCATATTTGATCATCAGGTGATCCATAACAACTAAGGATTTGTGGATCAAGCAAAAAGCTGGACATTTTTCCCTATAAGCCTTTTAAGAGTCTTTAATATTCAAATACCCATTATTAACTACAAATACAAAGATATAGCATTTAATGTTGTCCAATATTATCATTGGAACCATAGGTTGTTTTCCATAAGTCTTTACTTATAATTATGACTGAGGAAGTCACAATGTATGAGATGAATAATTTAGTCCCTCAAGTAACCACATAAAGTTGAAACATCACAGGCTTTAGAATTAGAATGCTTGAGTTTAATTCTCTGATAAGCCATTAAAATGATGTCTTTAAAAATTCCACTTACCTCTGATGCCTCAATTTTCTTACCTGTAAAAGAAAGTGAAATCATCAGTTCCAACTTTACTAACCTAATGGGCTGATTAAATATGCTAATACATATTGAAGCATTTTAAGAAGTGTAAGCATCACAACTTTTGTTTTAATAATCAATAAACTACAATATAAAGACTAAGAATGCAAGGAAGGATAACCACAAACTTCTCAGAGTAGGGAAGGTTAAGGTAGAAAAGAAGAATCAGACAAGGCAGTATTAGAGCCACCAGCATATGGGTTTTTATGCTAAAAATGTCCGAACCATGGAGAGCTCCACCTGGTTCTCTTTCTTTACTGGCTGACTGAACACTCCTGCTGAGTTAAGCCCTAAGGCACCCATATCTATCTATATTTGGTCTTAATGGAACTGAGAGTTATCCAACAAGATATTACCATTGCTTACATGTAAGGTCAACTCTGTATAAGAACACAAAGTTTCAAAGTCTGTTAAAATCTACTTTTATTTTTCAGACCAGCTTTTCAGATTTCTAGACATATTTATCACTAGTCTGCTTCACCTGAGGTCTTTGGAATGAGGGTTGTGAGGAAAATCAGTTATTATTTGGAATCCTCTTTAATCTCCAGATTTTTCTCTCCTTTCCTCTTTTTTACTCAGAAAACTTGTAAGCATCCAGCTTCATCTTTAAGACCCCATGGATACTTACAATATACATTAATCTCAGCACTCACATCTTTAGTTTAGCAAACCAGAATGATGATAATGCCTTTGCCTAAGTCCCATTATACCACTGAAGCAGTAACCTTTGTCTTCATGTGGATCTTTAAGAAAATGTCAGGAATTTTCCTAAAAACATGCATAGGATTTTAGTAGGGTTCAGTTTGACCTGTGTGCTTTTCATTTTTTCTGAAATAACAGAATCAATGATGTACTAATTTAAGCATGATCAGTAGACCTTTAAAAACATAAAGAAATTCCTGTCACGTGATCAGTACAGCTGTAAAATGCATAGCATTAAAGTTATTTAACCAAATCTAGTCTTATATACTTACCATATACTAGATCTAAAAATAGCAAACTACATTTCCCAGAATCCTTTCTCAGCTGGGTTCCTATCCAGTTCTGCCAACAAGAGTCAGTAGGGAGGCATTAGAAAAAGCAAAACAGAAGGGAGCCCTGTCTTATTTATATCAAAATCATCCTAGTGTTTCTGTGTTCCAGCATCAAGCTTCATGGAACACTTTCAGAAACAGTCGTATTATCCTCTTCAGAGATTGCATAGTGACACTGTTTCCAGAGTTTTGATCACCAGTTCTCTAAGGTCATTCCTAAATACATCAAGATTCTGGACTCTGACCTCACTGCTGCTTTGGTTCATCATTCCTAGGAGGACTAGTTTCCTCAAATTTGTTGTTCTGAAATACAGCTCATCAATTTACTGTGGAAGTACATTCTGATAAACCCATAATGAGTTGAAAATATCAAAAGTGGAAAATGCATCTAATACACCCAATCTATTAACATCCTAGCTGAGCAGGCTAGTGCTTAGTGTGAGTTGTTTAATCTCATGATTACATGGCTGGTTGGGAGCTGTGGCTCACTGCTCTTCCCTGAATTGCAAGAAAGTATTGTGAAACATTGCTAGCCTTGGAAAAGATCAAAATTCAAAGCTCGAAGTATAGATTTACTGAATATGTAGCACTTTTACACTACCATAAAGTTGATAAATCATAAGACAAACCATTGTGGGTCCTGCATTCTCTGTATTCTTGATGTTTAATTTATTTTTTTCTCTTATAGCTCCCTAAAATTAACATAACTAATTCCCTAAATTAAATCCCCTTTGTTGAAATACGTAGTGTGGATTCTGCTGTCCAGTGGAGATTTTCACTAATAAACTGCATGGAATTATCTCTCCCTTCACATCATAAGTCCAGTATCTAAAGCTATAGGATTGTACAACTTGACCTTCAATGCTTTTTAAACATTCTTATAGCCATTGACTCACTTTGGAAATCTTATGAATGTTTTAGACCCCTTTACCCAAAAATAGATGTTTTCAAAATTGTAAGTGCAACATCAAGAGGTTCATGGGTCACCTAAAATATCCACCATTAATTTTCAGATTATAACCGATCATACTGTGATGTTAAAATTCCCATAAGATCATAAATATTTTGAAAACTTGTTCTTAATTTTAAATATGACTTGTTATGTGTTTAACAGCAAATCTTCTATTTTAAATATGAGTACATTTATAAAGGAATAATAATAGTAATTCTACTTTATGGTTTTCTATATTCCCACATTTTCCATCTGGATATATCTGTGTTTATTGACATTTAAAAAAATTTGTTGAACATGTTTTTTTCTAAAATTATATTTGCCTGTACTTAAATGATGTTTGCCTGGTTTTATTTTCATTTGTTTATTTTGTAATTGACAAAATATGTATTTATCATTATCTATAAGTATATAGTGTCATTGAGCTAATTCACAAAGGCTTTACCTCCTGTACTTGTTTCTGGTGAGAACATTAAAATCTATTTTCTTAGCAGTTTTAAAGAATATAATAAATCATTACTAACTATAATCACCCTACTATATAACAGATGTCTTGAACTTATTCCTCTCAGATGATATTTTGTATCCTGAAACCAACATCTCTCCAAGTCCAGCTCATCCACATCTCCAAGCTCCTAGTAACCACCATTCTACTTTCTGCTTCAGTGAGATCAAGATTTTTTTTTTTTTTTTTTTTTGGATTGAACTCGGGTCCTTGCACTTGCATAGCAGGCAGTGAAACCACTGAGCTAATTCCACTATTTATAATTGGGGCGAAATAGGGTTA
>NW_004624760.1:15506608-15523951 GCF_000247695.1 Heterocephalus glaber | reverse complement strand
GGCCCCGAGATCAAGATATTTATATTCCATAAATAAGCAACAGCTAAGATATCTGTCTTTCTGTATCTTGATTATTTTATTTAATGAAATGTCCTTTGTTTTCATCCATGTTGTTACAAATGGCAGGATTTTATGTTTTTATGACTAAATAGCATTTTGTTATGTATATATACCATGTTTTCATTATTCATTCTTCTGATGATTTACACTTCCATTGATTCCATATCTTGGATAGTGTGAATAATTCTCCAATGGACATGGGAATGGGGATATCTCTTTACCATACTGATATCATTTCCTTTTTACGTATACCCTTAAATAATTTTGCTGGATAGTATGGTAGCTTTTAGTTTTTGAGGAACTTCCCATGTTAATAGCCCACTAAGGAAACCATTTTCATAATTTCTATACTAATTTTCATTCCCACAAACAGTATGAGTCCATTTCACTCCACATTTTCACCAACACTTGTTGTCTTTCAACACTTTGATCATAGTCACTCTAACTGGTATCAGGTAATATCTCACTGTGGTTTTAATTTGAATTTATTTGATAATTAGTGTCATTGAGAATTTTTTCAAATGTGTGTTGGGAAATTATTTGTCTTCTTTTAAGAAATGTCTAATTAAATCCTTTGCCCATTTTTAAGTAAAGTTATTTTTTCTCACTATTCAATTGTTTGAGTTCCTTATGCATTTTGTGTACTGATCCTTTTTCAGATGTACAGTCTACAAATATTTTTCCATTCTGAGGTTGTTGCTTCTCAATGTTGATTGTTTCTAGAAAAACAAAACTTTTTATTTTAATATAACCCTATTTGTCTACTTTTGGTTTTGTTGCCTGTGTTTTGGATGTCATATACAAAAAATTCATTGGTTTAACCAAAGTCATGAATCTTTTCTCTTAGTTTTCTTCGAGGACATTTACAGCTCCGGGTCTTGTATTTAAATTTTTAATATATTTGGAAATTATTTTATATGGTATGAGATAAGGATTAATTTATAACTCTTCAGTACAAGTATATACAGTTGTCACAATGCCATTTATTGCAGAGACTTTCTTTTCCTCATTACATATTCTTGATATCCTCACTGAAAATCAAATTAGTGTAAATGTGAAAATTTGTTTCTAGACAGCCTATTCTCTTTCATTGATCTGTGTCTGTTTTTATATTACTTTAATATTATTTTGATTACTATAGCTTTGCAGTATATTTTGAACTCAGGTTGTGGGACGGCCTCCAGCTTTGTTCTTTTTGCTTAAGATTGCTTTGGCTATCCATAGTCTAGTATTTCCATACTTTGGTGAATCACTTTCTTCCAACTTATTTGATCTTTGTGATAATTATTCTAAGGAAGTGACAATAAGAGGAATTACTAGTGTTATACGGCTCAAGAGATTCTGTGTAGGAAATATTATATGAACTCCTCAAAATTATGAAACTAGAAATATCTGAAACAGTAATAGAATTGAAAACTCTTGTAACCCAACTCAGAGATTCTTCTTCTTTTGTCTTAGCAAAAAGAAACCATAGTTAAGGAGAGATATAAGTCTACTTCTTTACAAAACTGTATTATAGATTTTCAAGTCTTCACATCTTTTATCAGACCTCATGTCTAACATCTATGATGTGGAAGGTACTACACAGACTCTGGTCTTCAAGTTTACTAGAACTAGATCTGAACTAGGCTCCATCTGGAAAGTTCTGAACTCAGAATAACTAACAGATTCTCAGAAATTAAGAATCCATTTGATTTCTGATTTTTAATTATCTTAAATACTAAATTAAATACTGGTTTGTTGGGTTTTGCTTTTAAAGTGAAAAAAAATAATCCATCATGTGATTACCCTTTTTAAATATGGACGCTGAAATTGAGTAAACTAGGATTCAAATCAAAGCACTACCATTTAGCAACTGTGTGACCTTGTGCAATTTATTCAAAACCTTTACGTTCAATTTTCAAGTCTGTAAAGTATATATAATAATGTTTTATAATAATGAGTATGAAGATGAGAAAATATATGGAAACATTCAACACAGTGCCTAGAACACAACAGGTTTTCAATGCTCATCTCTTTTTCTCTTTGCCTTACACTTTCTAAATCATTAGCAGTTAGAAGGATCAGTATGTCCTAAAATTAATAATTATCTTTGCAACTACAAAGCAAATAAGTGATTTTCTTTGTTGGTAGTCATTATAATGCAGACTGTAATTTTTATAGTTTGCACACTTGCTTTCATTGTTCTCCTGATAACACTGGAACCTTTTCCAGGAGAATGACTAACACAACTCATCACAGAATGGAAACACTTCTGCAATTTTCTCTTTCCCTGATGAAACTCTTACTTAGCTTTTCCTTTCCACACCCTTTAAAAGAAACTCCAAAGGGCCTTCCTTAATGGTGTTCCTTCAGATGCGCTATTCTGTCAGGGACTCTTCCAAGCACTTCACAAGTAATACAAGATTGGGTGAACAGCTCAGCTTTTCCAGGTCATTAAACATGGCTTAACTATTTTTAAAATGTTTTGACATCAATAAAAATCTCAAATGTTTGTGGGGCTAAGCACTGCTTCCATTAATATTTTACACCCTAGATGTTTTAAAGGTTTCATTTATTATGAAGTCATCTGTCGACTTTTCTCTAAGAGCTTTTGGATGTCCCACTAGCTCCCCCAAACTCTTTGTGAAAACTTTTGAATAGCTTCATCCATTTCCACCTATCCCCTGGCTTCAGACACTGTGGATGACCCAGAGAGCCAGATAGCCAAACATAGCAAAGAAAGAGACCCTCACAGCAGGACTAGCTCTTTGCTAAGCTGTTAAGAACATTACTGAGATCTTTAGAAATGTAGAGTTGTGAATTATGTCTGATTTTCCAGGATGAGAAGATGGAATAAATAGACTACTTTGCTGATAAGATTGTTATCTTTATGTAGAGATGTGCTTTTTAAATACCAACAAGGTTTTGGATCCCAGCCCAGAAGATCCTACTTCTGAAAACTCAGCAGAACAAGCAAGTCTAAAAGGGTGAAATTGAGAGGCTCTGGCCAGGATGACAATTTCAGGAGTCTCTTGGGGGGAGGCTTCTTTATTCCCATTAAACATGTAATTTGTTCTCATACTGCATTGGGCTTTCTGGTGCAGGCTGGCTTCGGCTTATTCATCACATGTAAGAGTGATTCAGAAGATAACATATAAGCAAAAGTGGTAAAATACAATTCGAATTTTCTCAGTTTCGTCATTCCATCAGTAACTACTTTGACAAAAACTAGAAGAGCCCCCACTTCTGAAGGACCTTCCCTTTTAAAGGAGAATAATCTTTTTACATAACACACACACACACACACACATACACTCAGATGCAAACACACCTCTCTATAGGGCACAACTAAGTAAGCACCTAAAGTTCAACTCCTCTCAGATGGACTATGAGATCCTTATCTCTAGAGTACTGACCAAGATGCAATGCTAAAATTAAAAATTTTAGGAACAACAGCAGGACTATATGAAAAGCAGGAAAATGTCCTTTCTTTAAACTATACAATGCATAAGCCCCATATGAAGAAAAGCACTGGGACCAGAAGGCCTAGATTCTAATGCCAGCAGTGGAACCTTGACTTATGAACTCAGTTCATTCCCAATTGCTGATTGTAACTCAAATCAGTCAATTGCCTTCAAAGTATAATTATAGGCCACACTTTTTTCCAGGAAGATCTCAGGGTCCTCAGAGAGATAATGGCCCAGGATTTCTCAATTAACCCCACACAGGAAAAGGTATTGTAATGTTCCTTCCATAACTCTTTCAGGGTTAAATCGTATCTGAGACCATCTGGAAGCACAAGTGGCTGGCATTTGGGTCATAACTCAAGACTTGGTCATAAGTTAAAACTACAATTCTGATTATAACCCAAGTTGTTCATATGTCAGGCTAGTCATAACTGGGGGGTCCACTGTATACAATGTATAAGCCTCATACCAAGAAAAGCTCTCTGCTAAGGACCAAAAGGCCTAGATCCTAATGCCAGCTTCATTATTTACTACCCACATAACCTTGAACATGTCCCCTAGCTCCACTGGAATTTTCATAAGGAAAGTGGGATTATGTGAAAAAAAAATCATGTGGTGAAGGCTTTGAAAATAATCTACAACTTATAGAGAAGATTGCAGTAATACTGATTTTGTTGGCTGATGATGTATCTCAGTGATAAAGCACTTGCCTGGCATGCATGAGGCCACACATAGGCTCAATACCCTGCTCCAAAAGTAACAACAAGAACAACAATAATAATTTTTTGACCTGAAGCAAGCAGATCATATTATTCTCATTTTGCAGGTTGAAGGAATTAAAGATCAGAAAGATAAAAATACTTTTTTAATGACTCAGCACTAGTAAGAGCAGAACTGAGATTTGTATTCACAAATCCTGTTTGTATCATAATGTGCTACCTTTCTCCTCCAAAAGACAAAATTAACTGCGATATGATACATAGATTCCTAGTTTTTGTTTTGTTTTTGTTGTTATTGTTACTGTTAGTTTTTATTATGATAAGAACATTAACATAAGCTCTCTCTCCTTAACAGGTATTTAAGTGAACAATACAGTATTATAAACTGTAGGCAGGATGTTGTACAATAGATCTTCAGAGCTTACTCATTTTGCATAACAATTTAAACCCATTCATCTCCTCATTTCTTCTTCCTTCCAGCCTCTGGGAATCCTGTATACTTTGATTAGAACTTTTAGTACTATCTTGAATAGAAGTAGTGAGGAGAATCTTTGATTTGTTCCTAATCTGAAGTGAAAATGCTGTTAGTTTTTTATCATTGAGTATGATATTGGCTATGGGACTTCCACATATGGTTTCTATAATGTAGAGGCAGGTATTTTTCTTCTTTACCCAGTTCATTGAAATCTCTTTTTATAAAAAGATGGTGATTTTTTTTCAAATTCCTTTTCTGCATCTAAGATTATTGTATGGATTTTAGTCTTTTTTTGTTAATGCTGTATATCACTTTAACTGTTTTTCACATGTTGAAACATCTTTGCATCTCAGAGATAAATCCCACCTGATCGCAGTGTATGATCCTTGCAATGTGATGTTGAATTTAGTTTTCAAGTTGGTTTTTGAGGATTTTTGCGTCTGTGTTCACCAAACCTTGTAGTTTTCTTATATTGCCTTTGTCTAGGTTTAGTATTAGTCTAATGCTGGTCTCATGAGGTAGGTTTGGAAGTTTTTAAAATATTGGCATTAATTTTTCTTTAGCAGAATTCACCAGTGAAGCCATCTAATCTTGGGCTTCTGTGTTGTAGGGAGAGTTTTAATCACTGGCTTGATCTTCTTACTACTTACAGATCTGTAAGAAATTTCTATTTCATTATTCAGTCTTTATAGATTATATTTTTCCACAAGTATATTCATTTCTTCTAGGTTGTCCAGTCTATTAGCATGTAATAGTTCATAGTTGTTTTTAGGATTTTTATTATCGTTTTTGTGGCATCAATTGCAATGGCTTTCCTATCTTCCCTTTATTTCTCTCTTTTTATCCCTTAGGCTGGATAAAGATTTGTCAGTTTGGTTTATTTCTTCAAATAGCAACCCTTAGTTTTGTTGAATTTATGAATTGTTTTTCTATTCTCTGCTTTATTTATTTCTGCTTTAATCTTTTTAAATGCATTTGTTTTTATTAGGACATACTTGTAGTGCTGAATGGTCACATTCATCATGGGGGACTTGTACATAGCACATCTCAACTCTTTTTGGTTTTTTGTCTCCTTCCCCTCCTCTCCCCACACCTCTTCTTCCTCTCATATTTACAAAAGCTCCATTTTCATTTTTTCCTTCAATTCTTTTTTCTTTACATTGCTTTTCCTGTTAATTTTAAACTTTGCTCTTTTCATACTTCCTTGAGATATAAATGGGTTGTTTATTTGAGATCTTTTTTTAATCATATATTTTCTTCTTAGAATCGCTTCTGCTGCACTCTATAGATTTTGATGTGTTGTGTTTTTATTTTGGTGTGTTTCATGATAGTTTCTTCTTTCCCTTTTTGATTTCACATTTGGACCATTGGTTGTCCAGGAATGAGTTGTTTAAAGTCGATATATTTGAGAATTTTTTACCATTTTTGTCCTGCAATTAATTTCTAGTTTCATTCCTTTGTGATTGGAAGAGATACTTAATATAATTTCAATCTTCTTAAATATGTTAAAGCTAATACTTTATTTATCTCGTGCACTCAAAAAATGTATATTCTGCTGTATTGCTGTTGAGTGAAATAATTTGTATGTTTTTAAGGACAATTTGATCTATGGCCTTGTTCAAGTCTACTATTTTCTTACCAACATTTTGCCTGAAAGTTCTACCCATAGCTGAAAGTAGAATAAATATGTCTACTACTATTATTATATTTCTGTCCATTTCTTCCTTTAGATTTGTAAATGTTCACTTTATATATTTAGGTACTCTGTTATTGGATGCATATATTATATACATCCATAATTACTATAACTTCCTTGTGAATTGATATTCTTATCATTATATAATGTATTTTTGTCTCCTATGAAGCTAAATTATCAACTTCTTAAGAAGACTATTAAGGGGAAAAAACAGAAAACAATCTGCTTTATCTGAAAGAGGATGAGCACCTACTTGCTATTACCCACACAGTTTCCTATGGTTGGGGCCCTTCTCAATACAATGGTCTCCAAGCCATCTTTGTTGGAGTTAGCAAGAATATTTGTAATAAAAGCAGACTTGTAAACTCAAATATAAAATATACATAATAAAATAAATGTCATCCCACACCCAAAAAGGTTATTATGAATAATAAAATGTTTCATGTAAGTCCCCTGACAACTTCAAAAAATATCTATAAAACATATTCAAAAATGAAAGCGAAAGCACATCAGAGAAAAAAAATTAATGAAAGTAAAAGAACAGCAACGAGAAAAAGGACAAAGCAGGCAGAAAACAATTAACAACTGCTAACAGTACATCTTTCTCCATTGATGATTACCTTAAATGTAAATAGATTAAGTTCACCAATTAAAAGACATATAGTGTCTGAAAGAACAATAACAACAACAAAATCCAAAATCAACTGCATGTTGTCTATAAGACATTTACTCAATATTGTAAATCCAGCATGGCCAATATGTCTAAAAGTGTATCTTCATGTAGTGTAATTGTTTTCTGTGTTACATATATTTTTGGTCATCTGGCCATTAGTCTTTGTTTATGACAATTAACTTGATAAAGACTTAAGAATAAATAAATAAATAAATCTGATCTGAGAGAGAGAGAGGGAGAGAGAGAGAGAATTACTCAAGATTTAAAAATGTGCACCCCATGAAAATGAAAGGACAAGAAAAGATATTCCCTGCAAACAGAAACTAAAACAGAAACCAAAAAAGAGCATATATTTTTCAGACAAAATAGACTTTAAGTCACAAACTGCCACTGCTTTTCTGTTAACGTTTCCTTTGCAAGAATTTCTACGCAAGATGAGATAGAGGATGACTTGATGTCCATGTAGACAATCACAATTTTGGAAATTTTTATTTAGCTTTTTCATCTTAGCTTGGCTATGAAAGAATTCTCTCTGCTCAGGCAGGTGTTACTCCCTAAGCAGAATTGTTTGGCACAACCAGTTGGAGATTTGGCAGCCAGAGACACAAGGATGAACCAAGACACAAGGACATAGGGGAGATGAAAGGCACCATGATGAGGGGGTGAGTATCATGAATAGGTTAGCACCTAAGGCTAAGATCAGTGAGGCCTAATGATGTGTTCTGCTCACATTGCTTTATGGTAGAAGTAAAAGCTGAAGGTTTAAAGCTTTCTGTTTTAGGCAAGATCAAAATCTTTGCAGACTCATAACATCAAAATAGTAGCATCAAGGTGTCCAATTTTCATTTATCAATCCTCCTCTCTGGTATATGGGATTTTATAACCCTCAATAGATCTTACTGTTCCATCAGCCCCTTTTTATACTCCTATGCTTACCCAGCCTCATACTTTCTGGAACTTACAAATATAGGATAGATGTTCTATTCCCTTTAATTTTTCCAGACTGCACTGGGACATCTGTCCCTCTCACCTCTATTTTCCTTGTACCTTAATTATAGCATCCATTCTCAAGTATCCTTACTAATTCTTATATAGAGAGATATCATATCTCAAGGAATTTTGAAATGAAGAGTATTACACCATGAAAAAAATATGCTGTGGTCTAAGTACATAGCAGATAATTAATTGATGCTAAGATTAAAAAAACATTTTTAATGAATGCAAGGCACCTTTTCCATGAAAATGCTTCTGCCACTGGCAGCCTTGCTGGGTCTCTCTTGGACTCCATGGTCTCTTTTGAACCAGAACTGCATACAGACACGTGTTCCTTTTGGAGAGCCCAAGCTGTGTGTGAGTGGGGAAGGGAGAGTTCATTTCCACAACAAGCAAAGTATTAAAAGAGCTTCAGATTCATTGCAATGGGGGCTTCAGCAGCAAAATAAAAAAGCAGAAAGCAAGGACAAGAGTGGAAAGAGAAAAAACAGACTCAGAGAAGTGAGAACTCAAGAGAAAGAGTGGGCCCTGCATTGAGCAGGCTAATGGAAGGAGGGCAAGAGAGATGAGACTTCCTGGGTTTCTATTGCTGAATGAGGCACAGAGATTTCTTCTAGGGAAAGAAAAGAAGGCAGCTCAAATTCATAAATCAAGGCCATAACTTGGAGAGTTTGAGTTCATAAGTGATTGATGTAAATTTGTTCAAAAGCTGATGAAATTATTTCTTCCCATTAAGTGAGAAATCCACGGAGGAAGTCCTATGTAAGCACCATCTCAACCCACTCATCAAAGCTGAGTGGCAGAAAGGATGACAGGAATGCTGGAAACCGAGGAAGTGTCTATCAGCTCAGGCCACCTTTGCAGACAAACCTGGGTCCAAATCACAGCTCTGTGGCATTAGGCTCATTACTGGTTTCTCACTTGTCCTGGCTGCCTCCGTTCCTCTTGCTCTAAAACAACAATGAAATGTCCTCCTCAGAGAATCAATGCTGGAATGAAATGAGATCCTGCAGAAACCAACAGTCAGAAAATAAGCACTCAATAAAAATAAGGCAAATCTTAAAACAATTTGGTAAAACATCTTAGAGCCTTCTGCTGAATGAAAAGGAAAATAGTGTAATGGTCTCAATTCTTGTGGCTCTATGGGCTTTAAAAAGCTCTTTAGTGGGCCGGGGATTTAGCTCAGAGATTTCACTGCCTGCTGCGCACGCGCAAGGACCAGAGTTCAATCCCCTGTACCAAAAAAAAAAAAGCTCTTTAGTATCTAATGCTTACAAAAGTTGTGGAAGGTGGAGGAAACAGAGATCATTGTGAATGTCATAATCATGAGCAAAAGGTGCAGAGCCGAACTCCATCTGAGCTCTAAACCCATACCTGTGGGCTGGGCAACCTTGAGCATCTCCTTACCTGCTCAGTTCCTCACTGGTGAAGCCTGGACAATACCTCTACCCAAGACCATTGAGGGGATCAGCTGAATCAGTACATGAGGACATTTCGAAGTCAATAAATATTACATTTTATTAACATTCTCATTTCACAGAAGCACTAAAACAACACTGAGTCCCAGAGGTACTGAAGCACTTGCCCAAGGATTCCCAAAGACGTCAGGCTATTGGCTCACATTCAAGATAGGACACTTCAATCCCAAGTGCCATTCCATCTGCAGGGCTTCTCTGGACTCTGCTGATTTGTTTGTCATTGAGGCAGTGACCACTTGCAAGGCCTAAAGTTTCATCAAGGCACATATATGTGGAATGAATCCTCTGAGTCATTCCAAAACCATGCGTCAAAGGCATGGTGTGAGAAATTGTGAGCAAGACTTTCACACAGACTCCTGTCTCTCTATCTGGAGCACATTTCCTCAACTCCTTCTCTTCACTTGCCTGTAGATGTGTTCTGTAGAGAAACAGGAACATTAACATATTGTATATTTATATGTATACATGAGTATATTTCTCTCTCTCTCTCTCTCTCTCTCTCTCTCTCTCTCTCTCTCTCTCTCTCTCTCTGTCTCTCTCTCTCAGATCAAAAGCCTGGAAACTAAGGAACAAACTGATATTGTGGTATTGAGTCAGAACTTTGTTCTCTCTGGGAATCCTCAGTTTGACTCTTAAGACATTCAACTGATGGAATGAGTCTTGTCCACATTAGTCAAGGGTAACTGCTTTTAACTTAAAGTAAACTGACTATTGATGTTAACCAAATGCACAAAATACCTTCACAGCACTGCTGTATTAGCATTTGATTAAATAATCAGGTCTATGTCCCAGTCCAGTTAACACATCAACCATCACAGTAGAAACTCAATGGTCCTTCCTGAAGCTGACCTTCTGTGACTCCTCAGAGTAGGTCAAGGCCTCCCATTGCACTTTGATGGTAGCCTGCAGTTCTTCATAATATGTTTGAAACAAAAGTAATATAATCTCTTGTATAAATTTTTGCTTAAGATATAAACATTATAATGGACAATCTCTGCTCTTTCATAAGCCCTTGTGAAGGACTATTTCCATCTTTAGGATTCCTGGGGTCTGTGCAGTAGTCTTTTAGTTCTCATTCACTTTTAATTTGCCTTTTAGTAGAATTAGTTTTTATATGAGGTGGTAACAACTTAGTAATGGATGCAGAGGGTTCTGTTATTCTAAGACCTTCTCTTTAAAAAAAAACTTTTAAAAACTGCTTATCACTTTCCAAAGTTCTGCAAAATAAATTAGGAGAAATTTTATTTCTTTTTTAAAAAAGATTAATCCAGCCAGTTGTTTTCTTCCTCTAAAGGCACAGGAAGCATGGCCTTTGAGGATTTATCAGAGCATGATACGAAAGGACTTATAGAGGTCTAGAGAGAAATGTTCACATTGGATTTTTTTTTTCCTTCCATTTCCCCCTCTGCACTCGGATGACTCCTCTTTATGCATTTATTGCCTGATTGGATCCTTTGTTCCCTGAACATTTTTAGATCCTCCACTCAGAGCAAGGCCTCTTGTTATCAATGTCAGCTGGGCCTGAGTCAGGGTTTAGTGCAGGTTTCAATGACTTTTATCTCGGCTCCCCATGGAAAAAGCCTGAACAGTGTTATGTGTCAATGTTTTAAGATGATGCATCTCCATTCTTCAGGGAAGAGAATTCATCTCACCAGGTGGAAAGAAAGAATGAAAGCAAGAGTTACTAAGTTCAAAGAGAATATGTATGATGCAACATTGATTGAAGAATTTGTCAAATTTTATGAAGTTAACAGTAAACTCTGGTGATGGGGGAAAGGAAACTCTACTTCAAAAAACACTTTTCAATAAATGCTTAGGAGCAAAGATGAGACTTCAGAGGAATATCAACTGGTGCTGAAATATCTGAGGAGAAGATCAATTGCTCTTTACAAAATATAGAGAAATTTAGGGTGTCCTTGGAAATTTGGATGTTAGTAAGTGAAGAAAAAAGTAGCAGATAAAGGTTATATACATGATGGGTGGCTGGAAGCTGTGGGCGTGGCCTTCCATCTCCCCAACACACACACACGCACACACACACACGCATACATACATACACACACACACACACACACACTTCCAGTATCTGGCTAATTCACAAGTGTCTAGAGTGATTACTAGCTGTGGTTATTTTAAAAACCTAAGGAGAGGCTGTGCTTTATGCCAGAGCTGATATGATGCCAAAGAATGTCAGTTCTCCATCACACAAGTGCTCACAGTTACAGGAGATGCTGGGGGTGTGAGTGTTCCAGGGATTCCTAGGTATTTAGGAGAAGGTTTGTTTCTCTTTAGGGTTCAAAATGAGCAAGGCTCCAAGCAGGTTATCTGTATCTCAAAGAGATGGACAGTTAGTTAACAAAACCCATCATGCTCTATCTAATGTAGTCACCAACACCACTCTCTGCAACACATCGTCATCCCATACCCACATCGATGATTGTGGTAAAACACATATGGAAAGCAAATCACACAGATAGTTAGAGGCAGATCAAGGCTATATTCCAGGCTATATTCCATTGCTTGACCACCAGTTCTGTCATAAAGATAGCTTGGGCACCATGCACTGTTTCAGGTACTTGCATTCACCCATTCAACCTCTGCTTCCTGTATGAGGAGACTGGATGACAGAGAGATTGCCCAGGGTTGTGCAGTGAGTAAATAACAGAGCCAAGGCTTAAATACATGCAGGCTGGGCCAGCATGCCTAACTTTACCACTAGGGTATTATACCTCTGTGTGCCTACCATGTTCCACTGCCTTCCGAGGACTCTGTGGGTTGTCCCCTGAAACACTGTCCTGGTTCCCCACCCTGAGTTAGCTTATCTCTCTGCAGCTGGTTATCAGTTATATCTCCTGGCTGCTAGCTGCTCCATATATTATTACACTTCCCTATCTCACATCTCCTTGCACTCCGTTATGATATGCATCCAGTTTATGAGAGGCCAGACCAATGGCCTGTGCTTTGTATTTCAAAAATATTTGCATTAGGGATTCCAAAAGTACAACCAGAGGAAAATAAATTAGCAACTGAAAATACCTTGGGTGGCAGGTCAATAGCTTCTGAAAGATACTAGGCAGAGCTGCTTGAAGCTTTTCATAGAAACACATCCAATCATTAACCCACTGATATATTCATTCAACAAACTTTTATTGAGCTTCTGCTATGAAAGGATGTGCATGACATGAAGAAATGATAAGGACACATAGTTTTGTCCTTAAAGAGTTTACAAACATGTCTTAAATGGGAAATTTTACCAGAGGGCTTCATACAGAAACAGCTATTTCAGGAGATAGTGAGTCCCCTGTCAATGGAAGTATTCAAGGAGTCTGGAAGATTCTTTGCAAAGGACAGTATAAATGGAATTCCAACATCAGAAGACTGTTTAGGCCAGACTAACTGTGAGTTTCCTAGAAGTGTTGAGATTCTATAAAAATAAGGCAGAACAAGCAAAATGCCTGACAGAGTATGTCAAATACCCAGAATGCAGATCACGGAAGAATTAATTCTGGCCTGTGGAGTCAGGGAAGGTTCACAGGGTGTAGGGGCAAAGAACAAAGGGACAGTGAATTTGAAGGCAGCATGCTCATCGCTTTCGGGGCTCTTGGCTTCCCAAGTTAGTTAACCTTTCTGAGCTTCAGTCTCCTAATCTCCAAAACAGGGTTAATTAGGCCTGCCCTGCCCAATTCTCCCCGATGGGATGAGGATCAAATGAGATGTTTAAAGTATTTTGTAAGCTAAAAAAACAAAAAAAGTGTTATGCAAATGTAATGTTAAATGGGAAACTTTGTGCAAAGGGACCAAACATTAATGGTGAAGTTTCAGATATCAATAGGCAGGATATATCTTTTAATGAACAACTTTCCTTGAGATCTAAAACTGCACCACATAACACTGGTCACAGAACATCTGTCCCGAATTAGCTGAAATTCTGGACTGAGGCTTCTACATCCTTAATGGCCTTGGGAAAAATCACTCAATTACTTACTTTGGTTTATTCTAACAGCATAAAGGAAGGTAATTGTTAGTCTTTACAAAACATATTTGTTATCCTGCCATATGAAAATAAATATTTGTGCATCCACTGAGATGAAATAGCAAGATCCTCCATTGCTTTGAATTTCGATAGCACCTGAGGCAGAGCCAGTGGGAAGAACAGGTGTGAAAAAGTAAAGATATTTTGATACAGACAAATCTGCACTAAGAATAATATAGACACAGGGATTTCAAGTACTGGAGATACCTGTGTGTCTTTTCTAAATTCAGTTTAGCCAATATTCACTGAGCATTTATTATATACCAGACCCTATAGTAGGCATTACAGGAAGACATAGAGATGAATAGGATGCAGTTCTGCCCTCAAGGGGCCCACATATTTATGAACACTGTGAAAGTGATAAAGGTAATGGACTAGATTAAATGGATCATGAATCAAGATAACGACCTCAGTCCTAGAGCTGATGCTGATTTGCTGGTTGACCTCTGTGAAGACATCTTACGGCTCTGTGTCCATCCTTTGCCGGCACTAGATGAAAACCCATAAAACACTGTTTTAAAACTTGTTGGAAATTCTTGCCCCCTTCCAACCTACCACTGAAAAGTCTTAACAAAAATTAGTTTTAAAAGGAACCAGCATTCAATTTCTTAGATGGATAATGTTGCACTAATTAGACAACTTCATTCTGAATCTTACACAGTAAAAAGAACGTAGGTGAATACATTATAATAGTTTAACCCAAATCAATCCTTCCTGACTTTTTACAATTTTGAATAACTCTCTTTCTGGGACTATAGAATGTACAGATTGATAACTAGTGAATGTCTTGTGGGATTTTTATTTTATTTACAATAGGTAAAGATACAATGCAGTCATTTTAGGGCACAAATATGTTCCATATAACGTGTGTATTGGTTAACTTTCCTGTTGTTGAAACAAAATACGTGACACATTTTAAAGAATGAGAGCTTGATTTTGCTTATAGTTTTAGAGGTTTCAGTCCATGGTCAGCCAGTTCCAAAGTAGTAGAAATATTATGGTGGTGGGTGTATAGCAGAAGAAACCTGCTTAATTCATGGGGTTAGAGAAACAATGGGTTGGGGAAAAAAAGGAAGAGTTCAGGGACTAGATATAAACCCAAGGCTCATGCCTCCAAGACTCCCACCCTCCCAATTGGCCTCACCTCCTAATAGCCAATCTAGCTGTTATCCTATTGTTGAAGTTGGTGTCCTCAAGGTCCCATCACTTCTCTAGGAGTCTTTCAATTCAGTCAAGTTGACAATCAAGATTAACTCTCAAAGTCCACCCTTGTTGGTGTGGCACCTAATCACAGCCACTTAGCCATACCTAATCTCCCAAATAACACAGTAAGAAGATCATAGCTCCACCTAACATAATGTAACTATCCTGTGTACAATGAAAACACACTACTTTCTTCCCCAAAGTCTCAACACTTCCAGAATTTCTCAAAAGTTTCAGTACAGAGTCTCCTCTAAGACTCATTCCAAACTTGCAGCTATAAACCCCTATAAAATTCAGAAAGTAAGGCACATGCTCCCAAGGTACAATGGTACAGGGTAAACATTCCCATCCCTAAAGGAAAGGATGCTGGATAGAAAATCTCTCTCTCTCTCTCTCTCTCTCTCTCTCTCTCTCTTTCTGTCTCTGTCTCTCTATTCCTTTCTCTCTTCACACACACATGCACACAAGCTCTAACAAACTGAAAGACTGTTCCATACAACAAAGCTTATAATGAAGTATATATTGGGCCCAAGATTATAATTGACTCTTATGCTGATTTAAACAGTGATTCAGGGGCTTGGGGGAGAGGAAGGTCATCTGTCCACAAATACCCACTTGGAGACTTTCTGTTTATTGTCTACTCATTAAACATAATGATCCTTCCCACAATTTAAGAGAATCTGCCATACAACTATGTACTCTACAGGAAGTGGACAGTATCTCAGGCCCACATGTACCACATCCTTAGCAGCACTCAGTATTAGTCCTAACATTTGTGAAGAATGATCTCTTCTGGAGCTTCTAGACAAGGTTATAGTCCTCTAAGAGAGAAACAGCAGAGGATGACAACTTGTTGTCTTTGAATATGCTGTATCTGAAAGTGACGCCTGGAACATATATAGCATGTTTTGTGAATATTCTGAGAATTAAGCCAGTATATGGAGCTGAGAGAATCAGAGAAACAGCCCAGAAACACTTGCACACAACATTTGTAACTATTCTATCCCTGGACATCTCACTTTATGAGATAGGATGATTTCTTAGCGCTCAAGCTATCTTTACTTGTCCTTTCTGTAACTTGCCACCCCAATCCTCCTAAGTAATGTGTCCACCACATACTCACAATGGGCTTACACTTCACTATCATTTTGAACTTGGCCTATTGATAGCAACACAGGCAGAAGAATCTCACTCACTGGCTTCACAGTAGACATAGAAAGAGCACACAAAATGGGATTCTATAATTTGAGATGTTTAAAGTATACCATATCCTCTTTGTGATAGTGTTTGCCAGAATCCATGTATATGTTCACACTCAGAACTGCATACCCCTCTCAAAAAAGTGACTATTACTGCATCTAAGATCAAAAGAATCCCAGGAAGGTGGGGCATTGATTTGAGTCCATATTTGTCTGACCTCAAAATAGCACTGTTCCTGAGTTCTTTTCAGGTCCAATGGAAATAGCTCAATACTAACAGGAAGCTGACATTTATTTACTTTTTAATATTTATGTATTTATTTGGTCAGTTTGGATTTTTGAGAGAAGCTCTCTATGTAGCCCAGGCTGGCTTCAAACTCATGATCCTCTTGCCTCACCCACTCAAGTGCTAGGATTACAGGTGTGCATCACCACGATCAGCAGAGAGGCTGAAGTTTGAATCCCAGCTGTACCACTCGATAGCTATGTGGCCCCGTGCATTTTCTTCATCCCTTTCTCTGAGTTTATTTTTCTCAACTGTCAAGTGCAAATAACAATAGTCTCTGCCATCCTATCTTTTGGGGGTGGAGTTCAGATAAGAAAATTATTTCAGACACAATTTTTAACACAAGAGAAAAGGACAAATAACTGTCATTCTCGCTGTGTGGAAATTCCTAGTTTTTCAATATCATTGAGGATGAAATCCTGTTGCTCCTTGGGATTGTCCCAAAGATAGCAAATTCATGTTGTGCCTGCTTTTAGCCACCTCTTACTCACACCCATAAGGTTCACCTGGCCAGTCACCGTAATTCTCCCTTGGATCCTTATTTATGGTTATACCATCCCACTCAACCCTCTGGTCCAGTGTCTTTGTAAATCAACTGGAGTTGGGTCATGGGTTGGGATCCTTTAGTGACTGCTGAGTTATCTTTTAGTCTTCCTTATTATCTTATCCCTTATCATCTTCCCCCATTTGCTTTTCATGAAATAAACTCAACATTTTGTGTTGGAACATCCACACCTAGAATTAAAGCCTACACACATTTCTAGACTCCCTTTGCAGTGAGGTGCAGCCTTAGGATCAAGATCTAGCCAATGAGATGCAAAGGACTATTAGGTGCAGCTTCCAGAAAGGGTACTTGGGGCAAGCTGACTCATCTCGAGTGCTGCCCTTTCACCCTTATGCCAGTCTTCTTTTCACAGCTTGCATTATAAATGTGATGTGTTGAAGATCTAAACACTGTATCTGACCACAGAGTTTCCAGAGTATAATCATAAAGCAGAAAGATGGAATCTTGTATTCTTGGGTACATACTGGACCAATATACCAACCATAAAACTACCTTTCTCTAGACTTCTTTTAAT
>NW_004624760.1:15458468-15506508 GCF_000247695.1 Heterocephalus glaber | reverse complement strand
TACAGTGTGGACTCAGGACCTTGAGCTTGCCAGGCAGGTGTGGTGCTACTGAGCTACATCCCTAGCCCTCCAGACTTCTTTTACATAAGAGAAAATGAACAGCTCAATTTAACTTAAACTACTCCTTTTTGGGCCTTGGTTACTCATATATAACCCTACTTCCTGGCTAATACTTAGTAACAGTAACTCATCTCAACCTATTTTCCTTGGTGTATAGCTACTAGTACTCATATTAAAACATTCAGTACATAGAATATTTGTCCTGAAATATTTTTAACCTGTTGTGATCAAAACTTTGCATGATTCTTTCCAGCATATGCCACATATATTTAGTCATTTCAGAAACCAACTCTATAAAATCTAAATGGGGGAAGATAAAATTACATTGATATCTATGTGTATGTGTACATATGAATAAGTATATTTATGTATCTATGTATATTAGCTGTATAGTCACATTTCTATTTCTGGACAAAATACCTGGCACCTACAACCTAAAGGAAGACCAATGGCTCATAGCTTTAGAGTCCTCGGTTCATGGTCAGCTGATTCTAAGGCATAGACATCATGGCAGAAAGCCAAAGAATAGGAGGGCTGCTCAGCTCCTGGCATCCAGGAAACAGAGAGCAGTGTACGAGTCAGAGAGGAAAGGGCTAGGGATTAATATAGTCCCCAATATCCTGCCCCTGTGACCCAGCAGACACCTAGAAGGGTGTTCTATTAATTTTCTAGGCACTTGCAAAAACATCTATCTCCCTGTTCCTTTTATCTATCATTTATTTTGCTCTTTAAATTATTTTTACTTTGGGTTTCTCATATAAGAGAAACCATGTATGATTTAAGCTTGTGTGTCTAGTTCATTTCACTTAACATTAGGGGCTAGAGGTGCATAAATTTTCCTACAAATGATTCAAATTTATCCTTATTTATAGTAGAGTAAGACTCCACTGTATATAAATACTACATTTTTTTCATCCATTTATCTATGTGCTGCTATAAACATTGTTCATAGATGACTTTATTTGTCCTAATCAACTCCATCAATTAAAGGGTATTGCCACCTCCAACTGGTAAATGAGAAAGCATGTCATGGGGAATAAATGAGTTACCACAGAAGGGCAAAGTGGTAGATTAGGGATTTGTACCCCACTAGTGATCCTTGAAAGAGATCTTGAAAACAGAGTAGGCAATGATTTAAGGTAGGTTGAAATCTGTAAAAAATATCTCATTCACTTAGGGTAATAAAAATTTAATTGCTCACTCCTGTCATAGTATACTGATGTCTAAAGTAAGGTCTGGACTCCACCAGACATCCGTGCATCCTATTTAATGACTTCACCATCTTCTAACGCCTTAGAGTTCTCTGGATCTACTGCATTTTGACAATATACAAGCTAAGAGAGACATTTGGTGAAAGTTTGCAGCAGACTTTAGGGCCTGACATTCATGTAGCAAGAATTATTTGCATTTACATGGCATTACCTAGAATTCAATCACTTGATCCCACCTGGACATGGAGGAGGCTGGAAAACGCAGTATCCCTGGATTAAAATGAAACAGCTTGTAGTGAACCATCCTACTTTCCTATTTGATGTTTAGAAATGGGTAGATAAGGAAAGGGTCAAAGAAATGGAGAACTTTGAGAAAACATGTAATTGTCTGAAAATATTGATCAAATTTGGGGAGCTGCAAATAATTTGATACAGCAAATACCAGGTTGGAAGTTTAAGTGATACACAGATGGGTGAGACCATCGAGGGACTTGGGACCTACTCCAAGGAGTTTGGATTTTATTGTACAGCTACAGGGGAGGTGTTCAAGATGCTTAATGAATGAAAAGTGTGATCACATTCAGAATTTAGAAAGAAAAAGAAAGATAGATAGTAGGAAACAAGGAGGTAGATCTTTTGCAAAGGGAAAGGGGACTAAGACATGGAGGGAGAGGGAAGGGAAGGGAGGAGAAAATTCAGGTGTACATGAACCTGTACCAAGTCTCCACAAGGAATGTAATCATTGTGTACTGCAGTCATGTACTAATAAAAAAAATTAAAACAAATATATGTAAGGTATTGAAAAAGAAGGAAATATTACTGTATTTGTAGACATTATAGAGTGATTGGAAAGAGCAAAACAAAAAGCCAAGAGAACAGTCAGGGAGTGATGGAATCAGAGGTACATGGTGTCATAGGATCATTGTCATAAGGTCAGAAGGACGTCTATGATATGAATTAGATTAAGGAGTTAGAATTCTACAATTATAGGACTTGACAAGTGAACACATTCTCCCTATCCCCAAGTATAACCTGGCTATGGAAGTGTAATTATTTTCATTTTAGAGAAGAAGAGACTGCCCTCGGTTGAAGGACTCTGGACATAGTCACACAATTAATTAATGCCTGGAGCCAAGAAGCAATCATGTTTAACTCACACTCATGTCCTTCCACTTTGCAATTTACAAACCTCAGCTGTGCCTTACCTACCATTTGTACAGCTATTAACAGTTGTTTCTGCCTTCTCTATATCTCCTATTTTGCAAGAGAAAATATTCTAAATCCTTCTAATCCACTAAGTTTCTTCAATCTTCTGATAGGACTCATCTGGATGCATTCAAAATAATCCGCTGAGGTTAAGATATTTCTCCCTGAAACAAATACTTTAGTTGCAAGTTAACGCACTGAAGCAAAATCTGTTCCAGTCTTTTTTCAACGCATCAAAAATACAGAAAATCCAAATAGCTCACAAGTACTTTCTAAAGTACTTTTATTATTGAGTTTATTTTACTGCCCAAAGGTGTGAGTGACCTCAGTTATAAAACCTGATGGACCATTAGTTTTTTCAAAGTGTTGCTGACTCTTTGCTTAAGTTGGACAGAACCCACCAACTCATTTGTAGAGATACACAGTTGAGTAAGAAGGCTCTTTTCTCTCAATAGAATTAGAATTCCTTTTTAGATATTGTCTTTGGTATGATGATTGAATTAAACAAATAAATGGTTGCAGTTGTAGACAAGCGATTTTAAAGCAGAGAGAAAACATATGACTCAGATATCAGCTCATGAAATCCTCACCGTTAAAAACCTCCTCCTTGGCCGGGGATTTAGCTCAGTGGTTTCGTGGCCTGCTGTACAAGCGCAAGGACCGGAGTTCGATCTCCGGTACCAAAAAAACCCCCCAAAAAAACCTCCTCCTTTTCTTGTTAGTCCAATGTCAATAAATGGTATTTATCAATTTTCACCTGTGTGTCAGACCAGAAAACTGAGAGTGGTATCTAATTCATCTTGTTTCCTCATCTCTCATATTTAATTAACCATCAAGTTATTGCAACTTGTAATTTGATTCAACTTCCTAAAAAAGTATAAACCCAGTTTTCTTATTCCCACTGTTACCTAGCCCAGGATATAGTCAGTTCTTCAAGGACGACAGCAAGCTCCTAATGAGAGCCCTTAAATTCTGCTTTTCTTAGTCTAGTCAGCCCTCGGCAGACATATGTGGATCTAGGGCCAGTTTGTGTTTTTAAAACATCAATTATACCTGTTGGAAACGTTTCATGGACCCCCGTCCCAGTGCCCACTTGTGCAGACGGGCAAAGCATGTGATTTACTCTTTTATTTGCTCAGTGCTTATAGCCCCACACCTCATTTGCACATTCTGTTCCCCAGCCATACAGAGCACCTTTCTGCTTTCCAAATGTAGCTTGTTTTTTCTTATATTCAGGCTCTTTCACCAGCTGTTACTTCTGCTGCAGCACTTCGTTATCCTTTTTTTTTACTTGCTAACTCCTGTTTATTCTTCAGATACCACTTTAGCTCTCCTTTCCTCCGTAAATCCTCCTTTGACCTCCAAAATGGAGTTAGGCACTTCTGTCCTGAATTCTAGCACCTTTTCCTATTGACTTGACAATTCACCATATCCCCTGTACCTAGTGTTATTTCCTGAAAGACTGTCATCCCAACAGAAACATTTTCGGATGGCTTTATGTACTTAAAAATACAAACAAATTCTCCCTCAGAAGAGAGGGGTATGCAGCCAATAAGACCTTATCCGTCCTCAAGATCAATATGTTGTGTTAATGGAAGAGATCCCCAAGGTCAAATATGGCCACAGGTAAAGTTAGAAACAAAACTGAAAAATAAAAGAAGACTGTAGAATTCAGAGCCCAATGACTTAGATAAAAGCAGCCAGTTTAAGCTTAGATTCTGTAGCAAATTTGCTTCACTCCTGACCCATTATACCAGCGATGGGAGATATTAGCTTTAAAATGCTAAGAGATTCAATTAGCATTTGATTTATTCATTCATCCATTCTTTCACCAATCCAATCTCAAGAGGATGCTGAGTACCAACTATGTTCCAGGCACCAAGCTAGGAGCACAGAATATTGAAGAGATTTCCAGAGAGGTATATATTTAAACACATAATTTAAAAAGAAAATGTAATCAGAGGTATTACACAAAAATTCTCCCTACTTCAGTCTGAGCTAGCAAAGCCTACTCTGGAGGGACTGCCTTCCACCCTATCCTCACTGTACTACTTCGCCTGATCCTACTGTTTTCCAGGATGATCCTCCTCAAATCCTGGAGCCATTACATGTATGCACACACATTGCAGGGTAAATATGGCAGTGTAAAATAGAGTGGTCATGTGATTCACTTCTTTTTTTGTAGGATAAACATTGCCAAACAAAGGAATATACATATACTCAGATCTTAAAAGGAGATACTGAACTACTAGTTCATGTGTCACCTGATTTCATTACTTACTCTTTCTGGGCCTCAGAATTTTCTTATCTGTAAAACAGAAATAGTCAAACACAAACAGAAGAACTCTTTGAAATCGTCTTATCCAGTAGTTAAATTTTACTCCATGAAACATCTGGAGGCTATCAATGGGAGTATTTCTCAAAAAAACCCAGATTTCTTAGCTGGTCAGGTTGCCACATACCTATAATCCAGCACTCTATGGGGCTGAGGCAGATGGATCACAAGTTTGAGCCCAGCCCAGGCAACTTAGTGACTTTACAAGATTTTGTCTTAAAATAAAAAGCAAAAAGAGTCTGGGGGTATAGCTCAATGTGAATCCCTTGGTTCAATTTCAGTGTCCCCCCCCACACACACACACGTCCAACACAAACAAATTTGTTAAGTCACATACATTTTGGTAGGAATAACAAAAAGTTCCACAGCTTTCCTTTTCTCAGGACTTCTCATCTTTTAGCATGCTACAGTGTTTTGCTCAGTAGTGAATGTGGTTCACATCTTTATCCAAACATACTTAGCCCTGGTAGGTAGGGCTACTTTTATTTAAGACATCTTGTGGAACCAGTTTTGGATGGAACACATCAGATCTACTCTCATCCATGCGTCCAGATGATGAAGCCAGAGACCAGAGCAAAGGAAAGATTTGTTCAGCTTCTCCCACCCACCATATAGCTAAGAAGAACCAGACCTCTTCTGCACCAGCTCTGCTGCATGGTAGGTTTTCCGTTCATTATGAAGAACACTCCTTCCCAAGGTTACTGGATGCTGGAAGGTACAATGAGATGTAAGCAACAGTGATTATCAAAGTCTCAAGTGTAAGTTTTCTACAAGAATCTTTGCAGTTAAAGAATTCCCAATAAAAGATGTTTCTATAACCTAATACTGGAAGAACCTGCAATCAAATCAGCATTTATTACATGGCCGTGATGTGCATATGCCTGATTAGTTGGCATACATAAACATGACAGAGTTGTTCTCCACCTTGTAGAAAGTGTATAAGCACTGGTAGATAAATTACAGGAAATAAAGGAGGCTTCAATTTGTTGTGTGATTACTATTTACTTAAATTTCTTAGGCTCCAGATTCTTTGTTGGTCACTTATTGGTCAATTCTTACACTTGACTTTCTTTAAAGAATTGATTGATATTTCAGAACAATTGCAAAGGAGAACCCAAATGCTAAACGCCAGCTCTGTGATCTACTAGTTAATATGGGATTTGAAGTGAGATCCAAACCCTCTTAGGCCAAACATCTCACTCTGAAACAGCCCATCTAATAAACTGGAAGAAGAGCATATTCACAAATTAAAAAGCAACATTTGAAATCTAATCAGATATTCTTTCAATTTACCACCCTTGTGGTGCTATCCAACTTTATTAGGATTTTATTCTGTATTCTCTTTTAAAGTGACATTTACATTAATTTATTGTATTAACACAAAATTCTATTAAAATGGAAGAAACTTTTATAATTTTATTATTTTTTCCTGGTTACTGTCTCTAGATTTTCAACCAGCTAATAAGAATTCTTTTGTTTTATTTTATGTCTGGGAGAAAAACTGTGAAGTTTCTTCAAGGTTATTTCCTGCTGGGTTGTTAAACACAGTGGGGACCCAGACTTGGAGGGTGCGTGCTGTAATTGGCTGTGAGGGCCAGGAAGTTGAACTTCTCCTTCTTGTTCAGTCTCTTTTTATCCTGAATGTCTTCTGAGTTTGTAATCATTTTCTAGTTTGACTCTGACTTCAAAAGGGCAATAGGAACTGAGCTATGAGGAAGTGGAAATGCTAGGTCATCTCTACTTTTGATAACCTCATGTTCCGTTTTTCCAGGAAATAGATGCTGAAGCTCTCCACATGTTTGACCTGACAGCTTCCCCATCTCTTAGAGCAATTGGGCCATACCGAGATGAGTCATGGTCTGTGGGAGATGGAAGGAGACATAGATCATCACAACCCTTTCATTTTACATGTGAGGAAACTGAAGTCCAGAGAGGAAAAGAGAGAGAATAATTTAATCAAGGTCACAGAGCAAGAGTGGCTGAGTCAGGACTAAAATCCAGGTCTTTTAACTTTCAATTCAATTTTGATTTCTCTTTCCCACCATATAAAGCCCTAGAGTTCTTTCAAGGGCATGAATCAGCCCAGATAATATTTCTTATCCAGGACAAGTACCTGTTGTATCTCCTAACATATGCCCATAGTGAGTGATCAGTTTCCTGAACACTTGCTTCTGCTTCTACACATTTTTCAAATTTCCAACGAACACAGACCATGAGCTACATGTGACTTTTTGCTTCTTGGTGTGAGTTCCACAGTAGCTGCATTGCTTTTCTCTTCAACAGATTTTTGACAGATGCTACTTCTGTGAATAAACCAGCCAGTTCTTTTCTTCAGTCTTCTACACTGGCTATTCCTGAACAACTTACTCCAGTATCAAGACATCCTTGCTCCAACTCTGAGTTGTCATGACCCAAAGGTGAATTTTTAAGGAAGTCTCTTTCATACAACCCTTAAACACCTGAAAATATTTTTTCAAAATACAGCCAATGATACACTGATCTACTTATTCCATTAAGATGTATATCACATCTACTTTGTGAATGATAATGTGCAGGGCACAAAGGATACAAAGATGAACAACACTCTGGCCTTGAGTGGTTCATTCCCAAATGAGCAAACAGGTCTCCAAGTATATAGCAACGATCACATACATGTTGTGAATGAATAGATGAATGGCACAGAGAAGGTCTGAGCTACTTAAGAAACCAGAAAATGCTTCACAGGAAAAGTGACCATTCACACAAGTCTACTGGATATCAGGACAGGGCAGGTCCTCATGAGAAAACCTAGTTTGGCTCTCTGCCTTCAAAACATCTGAACAATATGATTCCATTTTCCAGATAAGCAATATGAGATTCGAGGAGGCTGTGCAACTTGGACAAGGTCACCTTGCTGGTGATGTGATTTCCTCTAAAGTTCGCTGGTTCTCCTGCTTCCTCTGAGTCAGGAGATGCAACAATCCCCAAATGTGCCAATAAGGCAAAAAATGTGGTAAGAACCAAGATTGATTGAGATCATAAGTGACCCTTGCTCAGTAAAAGAATCCACCTCTCCATTCAGCTGTGTTCCCATCAGCAACCAGAAATTGTTGCACTCTCATGCATTTATATGTTTTGGTTTTCTTAATTTATTTCAGGCACCTCATTTTCCTGGAACAAGTGCTGTTATTTATGACACAGCAGCAAACACTTTACATTTATAGAGGTTATGAATTTTAGTAATGGTTTTGGTGGCAATTTAATCTGTCCTAACTATGAGGCATTTTACAATGACAATTAAATTATTATTAAAAAATAAACCTCAAATGACATCCTTATCACTTATCAACATATCAAAAGTTTCACTGAGTTGCATTCTGGGTGGATCATAAATATCCCAATGTAGCCTTAGTGAATCCATGCAATAAACTTGAGTGAACTTAATTAACTTCTACAGTATATTTAAAAGAAAACTCCTCACACATTTTGATGTCGGGGAATGAAACATTATTTGAAAAGTGGGTTTATTACTTTCCATGGTGCACACTGATATTTAATATTTAAAGACTCTTAAATTTGATGTACTGTGCTGATAACTGAAGGGTTGAGTCCTGCAGTATGTGGGCGGGTGAGATGGCAAATTTCTCTTTCCATTTCTTTGAGGTGGTTTTGATTTTACTGGTCATCCCTGCCCCCATACACTGATCTATTAAAATCTGTGCTCAAAGAAGTGTCAAGGATATTAATGTATACTATATCAAATTAATTTTAATGTAGGCTTGCTGAATAGCTAATTCGCAAGCTATGTTCTAAATTGTTACAAAACAACTCGACTCCAAATTAGCCCAGGTAGTACATCGATATCAACAGACAACATGTCAGCAAAGTATCATTTGATACAAATTAAAAATGAGGGATTTTATTTTTTCTTCATAGAGAATCTAATAAAGGAAAGGAAAAAGTCAGTCTTAATTCACTTCCTGATCTGAATTTAGAGGGCACTGGCTGAAATAAAATTACTTTGTTCAGATTCACATTTTGATAATTACCTCAGACAGCAAGGGGGATTTCCATTTCAAAAATTAAACTTGACATTTGACTTAAATATTGTCCTCTCATTTAAACCCAGGGTTCCGTGCCCTTCAATCCCAATAGCTAAATACTGATAGCAGATGATTCTCCCTTGAAAGACAGAGTTAGAGACTCTTTTATCAAAACAATGGAAAGCAAACCATCCAGGAGGAAAATACAGAATGTTCTGTACTAAATCAGTTAGCCAAAGTCCTAAACTCATTGCAAAATAAAATGGAAAAGAGTTGGCCATTACAACCTTCCCAGGACACAGAGCAGACACATTGTGAAACCTAGCTCACTCTCTGTCCTGGGGGATTTACTGCAAGTTTCCTTCACTCATTCCTTAGTGCCCTTCATCCAGGTTCTTATTTAAAATTATTTGCATGGATGTGTGCTTATCTTTCTGTATATTTATGTCCACACAGTATATGTGCACTCATTTTTACATTGGTAACTTTGTAACAAAGCTTAAATCATAAGGCTTTTTCTTCAGAATCTGATTCTTTTGTTTGCATATACCATCTGCTTTCTATAATAACTCAACAAATATGAACCAGTCTCCTCATTTGTAAAATAAGAGAGTTAAAATTGATGATGTAAAGAGCTTCTAGTTCAAGCTTTAAAATACATGGTTCCAAGTGTTAACCATTGTTCTTTGTAAAAATAATTTACAAACACCATGTGTCAGACACTATGTTAGTATCCTATATAAGATAGAAAAAAGTAGCTAAAATTGTTGTTCTCATAGACTTTGTAGGCTGTCTTTATTTCCTAAGTATTTACTACTGTTATGAAAGTGCTTCTAGCATTTATTTGTATTAGAGTGGCCCATGTGGCATGCTTTAATATTTACATATGGGAGATAGTAATTGAGGCTAAGTGTCCCTTCTCCTATTACCCCATCTCCCATTCCTTCATATTCCAGCACGATATATTTCCTAATGAATGTTTCCTATCTCTTTTACCAAATGAAAAGGCAGTTCTAGCTTCACTTCACCGAGTAAGGGGATGATTTCTGAATAGAGAATGGAAACACATCTGGCAGATGTGAACTAGTACAAGACTCCAACATTGAGCTTACAGTTTTCTGTCTCCCATTACACAGTGCATTTTCCTTTTCCAGATTTGAAATATTTTTCAGAACCATAATATGTTCTTGGGGTTTGAAGGACCAAATACATTCCCTTAATTATACCAATTCTCAGAAATTCTATTCTGAAGCCATAACTGCACAATTCTCCATAAAGAATCACATTTACATTTAAATGCAACCAGAGACTCTGCAAAAGAAAATGAGCGAAGAAAAGAAATCTAAAAAAATTTTTTTTTTACCAGAAAGCACTTAGGAAGGAAATGCTGCTTCTGAATAGAGTAGGATAGTTTGTTTTACACCAAAAATTCATTGACAAGCAACTAGAAGTCATATCAATTAGATCACTTGTAAAAAGAGTTGTCATTCAGAAGACTTTTGAGGAATTACCGAGACCTGAGAGGCTGACACTCCAGATAGAAGAAGAGCTCAGAGAAATAAGCCTAATGCTTGGTGCCGCTTCACTCCTGGAGACACTTGCTAATCAAAGACATGTCTGAGTGGCTATGTACCTGATGACAAAGTGGTGGCTGACAGGCCAAGAGCTGAACAGAATAATCCCATAGAACTGGAGTCATTAAAATTAGAGGTCAGGAGGAAGATATTTCTCTTGGGAAATTTGAAAGACAAGAGTATGGATAAATAAGAACAAAAGAAATGTTTAAAAATACTAAAACCCAGCTTCAAATTAACTCAGTCTGATTTAGTTTTAAAGTTCCACCCCTAACCTGATTGTCTGAAGCAAATGCAAGTTCTGTCTAGAAAGTCAATATATTCAAAAACTTTGATGCTAAAATAGATAATTTAAGTAGAGAACCAGGAACCATATAAGAGAATTAAATAGGAATTCTAGGATGGAAAATACTATAATTGAAATCAAACACAATAGGTGGGCTAACAGAAGATTACATAGAGTACAAAAAAGGATTAATAAACTGAAAGATAAGTCAAAATAAAATATCTAATCCAAAGTACAAAGAAACAAAACAATAGAAAATATAAAAAAGCAAGTAAGACTCAAAGAGAAATTGTGAAAAGGTCTGACAATTGTAGTACTAGAAGAGAAGGAGAAAGAGAATAATAGAAATTATATTTGAAGAAATAATTACCAAGAACTTTCCAAAACTGATGAATGACATCAAGCCATGGATTTGCAAAGCACTACAAACTTCATCAGCATAGACACAAGAAATCCAAGGTAAAATAGAAAAACTTAAAAGCAACCAGAGGGAAAAATGCATATTATCTTCAAAGGACCAAGAATAAGAATCATAGCTGACTTCTCAACAGAAGTCTTTGAGACTAGAAAAAAATAAAATATCTTCAAAGGCTGAAAGAAAATAGCATCAACCTAAACTTCTGTAGTCAGAGGGAAAATAAATGAAAGCAAAATAAAGACAATTGCAGACCAACAAAACTTAGAGAATTCATCATCAATACATTTTATTATAGGAAAAATATTTACAAGGAATATATTTCAGAATGCAAGGAAAATATATCAACTGAACCACATGTAAACAGATATGTAGTCAATCAACATAAATGCAGGCTGTATAAAACAATAATAAATATAATAATGCCTTGTGAGTTTTAATACATATAAAGTTAGAACATACAGTGAAATAACACACAACAGTAAAATGAGTAAAAAGCATTAAAGTATTCTAAGGTCCTTGCATTTTCTAGGAGATGGAAAAGCAAAATTTATATTAGTCTTTAAGATAAAAAATACTACTTATTTTAATATCTTTGAGTAGTCACTAAAATTATGGGATATAAATAATGTATAAGAGAAAGAAAAATAATTGTTAGGATATTTTCTTTTTCTTATTTTAGAAATACCATTGGCTCTAAAGTTTTGATAATTAAATTTATTCTAGATTCAGACTCTAATTTGAAATGTGCCATCTTAGAGATCCTGGCTTGTTTTGCCATCTGCTCACTGCATTCCAGTTGTAGAGGAAGTATGGAGAGTTAGCGATGGAACTGAAGGCAGAAAGCCAGAGTTTGGAATTCATATGAGACACCCTATGAATTGTTTTGGACCGTTTTAAGCCATGCTCCCTACACCTATAAACTGAGCATGATTAGAACTTTCCTGACTTTATTCAACTATACAAATACTTATAACTTAAGGAATCAATCTTCTTTCCAATAGGCAGTGTTCAAATAAGTTAAGTAAATTAAAGTCAAGGATATGTCCATTTTATAGTCAGAAGAGAGAGGCAAGGTAAGCAATAAACTCTGGAATTTCAGTGGTTTTATATTGCAAATGTTTGTTTCTGCTTCTGTCACAGTAGGTATAGGGTGGGTAGCTTCTTGAGGTTCTCCTTCACCAGTGATATGGGAACGTTCCCTCAAAATGGCCCCATCTTCAACCCAAGATTTTCATGTTCACCTAGAAGAGGAAGAAAGAGAAAGATCAGTATCAAGATGGGAAATTGAGTACAATCACTTTAACCCACATTATATGGGCCCAAACTAAGTTAAGTGACTCTAAATTAATTTTGAAGGAAAATGGGAAGTGTAGTCTTCTTTCATGTCCAAGAAGAAATGAGATTGGTTTATATCAAATCTGCCTGCCAAAACAGTGATGTACAAGTTGTGTTCCAATGTGCTTGGAATTAGAGAAGAAAGTGGTGGCCTTCCTGCTATGCTTTTGCTTTTACATAATAAAACTACTTTTATCTCCTTTCACTGGATTTTACTAAAAGCAATTAACCAACATTTCACTTTGGTAAACCATCAGACCAAGATTTCATGTTCTGAATGAATAATTTGTTTGGTCAAAATATAAACTATGAATTTTCTACAAGTACAAGATGCAGATAAAGAAACAGATGAGGCAGAAATAAAACCCTTACTACTCTAGTTATTTTATAACGAGAGAGTCACAGTGCATATTGGTTACATAGAGAGAGAAACTCTCCAGCAACTTATACAGTCACAATTGAGAAATAGCTATGTTCTTGTATGTCTCCATACTCTCCCAAATACATCTCTGTAATGGTGACCAGGTCCACAAGACTCAAAACTTGAAATATTTTTATAAAAACAAGAACATCCAGACTTCAACCTGGACTCTAACTAAGTTCCAGAAGTAACTACTTCCACAGCTCTAGAAAATACGTAAATCTTACTGATTATAAGAAGATTGGATTGATCAGAGTGTACCAAAGCGAGATATAAAAGGTATTTTGCCTTTTAAGCAAATGGTATTTCTATGCTCTGTTACTTTGGGAAAATATTATTTTTTTCACTGGTTTTGTTGTTTTATCCTGTAGATAATATTCCAATGTGAATTGTGACTGTCCAATTATAGATGTGTCAGTGCATTCACATGGGCACTCGTGCATGTGTATTGAGAGATAAAAGGAGAGATTTGTTATAGGAATTCTCTATCATGGTTCTGGAGGATGAGAAATCCCACAATCTTCTGTCTGCAAGCTGAATAAGTAGGAAAACCAGTGTGTCATGCAGTCCAAATCCAAAGACCTGATAACTATAGAAACCAATAACCAAGAGCACCTGTGTCTGAGGCCAGGAAAAGATGGATGTCTCAGTTCAAAGACAGTGAATTTACTCTTAACCTTTTGGTTCTTCCTGAACCCTCAACAGATTAGATGATGTTCATCCACAGTGGTGAGGGCTATATTCTTTCCTCAGTCTACCATCTCAAATGGTAATATCTCCTGAAAAAAACCCTCAAAGACAAACTCAGAAATAATATTTTACCAATGACCTGGGCATCTCTTAGCCGAGTCACACTGACACATTAAAGTTAACCATCACCATGGCATTCCCCAAATTTATTTGATCATGTACTCTTTTATAGTATAGGAGAAAATGAACGACATGAGCTCTGATACTTTTCATGTATCTATCTGTGAGTGTGATAACTGGCACGACATGCTAGAGTCTTAAGTTCAGATTTGTGCAGAGCAGGATGCCCGGGGAGAAATGGACAAAGATTAATATTACTCAAGTTTATTCCATGAGAATTGGAAATTAGAGGAAGTCTCTGAACTCTCACACAAGCTTGTGTTTCCATAAATTTATGAATCCAAGCCCTTTGGTGATGGGAAGATGTCCTGTATGTTTAAGTCTACATTTCCAAATTTTACCCTGAAGGCTTAGAAATCAAAGGGATCCTTGGAAAATGCAGTGTAATAGTTAAAAGTAAGAAAAAGCAAGCACATTATATTTAGAGGACATTTCAGGATAATCCAGAATATTGTTCTTATGTAAAGATTCATCTTTAATCCACCCTGTCGTACTCCCCAATCAGTGGAATGTTTCTGAAACACAGCTTAAGTAAAATTACTTTCTCTCCTTGGATAAACTAGACAAGCACTATTTAGATGATATGCCATAAAAATATGATCCTCAGGTCATGGATCCCAAACCCTTCACATTTTAATCCGTGTCATTGGTAAGTGATCTTATCATCAGAATCTATCCATCCCATGCCAACATTCCCACCACCATCTCAACCACTAGGTGCCCACAGCTTACCAGCAGCCAACCACAATGTACTTTATGAGATAACTGTGCCTGTGTACATAGCACCATTTTAATCAGCAGATATCCTATGCGATCACTATGCTCATATCTTAACAATCACCACAACCACAGTGACATATTTTGATACATTAAATATACACATCTGCCACCACGTTCACTCCTAGCCACCCCCTAACAAATTGTTATTCTTTCCCTAAAAGCAGCAAAAACATCCACCCTCACTGTGCTCACTGTAGTCTAGGCCAATTTTGCTCCTTAGAACTTTCTTTTATCTTCCTCTACCCGCCCTCCAAATTATATTCGTTTGTCAAGGTTCAGATCCTGTGTCTCAGAGAACATTGTCCAACTCTCCCACTGCATGAAGGGCATCAATCTTAAATCTTTCTTCCCCCAATGTACTTCATACATGACCCTTCTTTAGTCCACATAATTTATACTTAGTAGAAGCTTATTGTTATTCTTCATAACAATAATGACACTACCCAGAACTCACCAAGCAGCTGCAGTACGTCCTTGCTGTGTATTATCCTGATTAATATTCATATTAGTCATAATGAGGTTGATTTACTTTTATCTTCATTTTAAAGGTTAGAGAACTATTGATCATGAGCCTGAATAACTCAATTAGGACCATATAGGCAATGTAGATTATAGCTAGGATTTAAATGAGAGTTTGTAAGACTCCACAGTCCCTGTCTAAAGTGAACGGATATCTGGATTTGATCCCAATTCTGCCACCAAGCTAGTTGTCTGGAGAAAGCTAGTTAGGCTCACTGAACCTCAATCCTCCTGTCTGAAATTCTGGATAACCCCTGCCTTGTTCCTCACTAGGGTGTTGTGATCATAAAGTGAAATAATGAATCTGAAAGGGCTTTGCAAATGCTAAAGTACTATGCAAATGCAAGCTAATTAATTAATGAACTCATTAACATGTTCTCCTGCTGGGCTGCAGTTAGGGCCAAATTATAAATAATCCTCATCTTGCTGGGAATTTAACCAAGAAATCTAGGGTAGCATGAGAGATGAGGAAGGCTGTGGATCTGAAGTCTAAAACTCTATACATACTGATGGAGGCAGTTTAACTCAGAATCATTTCTAATGCCAGTTACAGAGTAATTTTTTCCAACTAAAAAGTAAAAAGATGGAAGGTTTCAAGGGATGAGAAATCTCTCTAAAACATTCATTAATAGCTATAGTCCAGCATCTCATCATTGTGCCCTAAATCCATTGAACTGATGGAGGGGAGAGGCCTTATAATTAATGCCTGTGTCTTGATTACTTATTTGTAGCAAACATTTTTACTATGTGCCAGGGACTGCTCTAAGTGCTTTACAATATTAGCATGTTTAATCCTCATAAAGGCTCTACAAGTAATTACTGCTCCTATTCCCACTTTATAGATGGAGAAACTGAGATGCATAGAGGTTATGTAAATTGCCCAAGGTCATGCAACCAGGAATAGTGGAACCAGAATTCATACCCAGTCCATGCTCTTGATCTGATCCAATGTTACTTCTCTTCATGTGGCCAGACTGGTCTGACAATTCATTCATGAAGACAGCCTGAATAAGAGTCTAACTCAGGGAGCCTGATGGATGAACAATATCAATCCCTTTGCATTTGGGAAAGGGAACTGGGTATTTGAGAACTGATTCTCTTGGCTACACTCTGGCCTCTCTTCCATGAGGATGGAGAAGTATGTCCTCTTCCAAACAGGAGTTCCTGTGGTCCCACAGCACTGTGTGTGGCTGGGAGGGCAAAATCTAGATTAGGAAATCCAACAGTCCTGTGCATTCTTGATAACATCTTCCAAAAGGCTTTAAAGAAATAAAGGGGATAATTCAGATCTCTGTCTTGTTGACATGTATGTCTCTTTTCAGCTAGTTCTGAACCTAGGTAAGAAGAGGAATGTTGCTTAATAGCCAGGTAAAATGCCAACAGATGAAACTGAAGCCAAGAAGCATCTCTGGCCCAAGGTCACCAGAATTTGGACATGAGGGAGCTGGAACCCAAACATAGAATCATGATGCTGGAGTGCTTCTTGCTAATTCTGGAAATGGATGACTTAAAACAGGGACCAGCAAGATTAGTAAAGGTCAAACTCCTATTGTCCACACAATAATAGAGTAGTTCTGTTTAATTTTACTCAATTTGGTTTTAGTTAAAGGAAAGAATTTGCATTCTTCACACCAGGCTTTGTGAAGTTATTTGCTCCAAATATTTTATACAAATGTAAGAAAAATTTCAATTTGTCTCATTGTGAAGTCAGTGCTTACTCCCCCATACATGATTCTCTATGTCCTATGTAAACAATGTTGCAACTAATACAACATCACCTGACTGGAAAAAATCTCATTCATAATCCCACCTTCCTAATACATCCATCAGTTTTTTGTCCACATTCCCCCTCAATCCCGTGTGTAAGAAATAATGGAGTTTATATAGTTATAGAGTTTCTCCAAAGTTCTCTCTCTCACACATAATCAGGACTAAAATTTAAATGCCTACATAGAATTATCATTCTAATATAATTTACTTAATATGTTTTGTTTCATACAGGGTGCATTTCTGATATTGCATATTTGTAAACAACATAGCAACAAATATCTTCCAACAAATAGCTTTGATTTCTTTTTAATGATTTCCTAAGCATCAATCAAAGTGGTGGGTTTTCCAAGGTAGATTGCTTCAACTTGCACTAAGTAGAAATGGAATTGACATGAGCATTAAGCAATTCTCATAAACCTCCTCCTTGCTCTCCCATCTTTTGCAGAAGATAAAAAGAGAGCTAAGAATGCATGTCAGATCATGATTAGACCAGTCAAACATGTTTAAATAAAAATGGAGTTTAGAATATTTAACATGATCAAAGATTGAAGATTACAGAGATTTGGAGCCCTTTAATAAATATTAAAGATACATTCCCCTACTTCACTCTTGGCTACACATCAAGCATGGAATAGAATCAGACAGACATGGGATTTGAAACTAAGGGGGCTTTATCTTTGTAGAAGTATAGTGTGACATCTAAGGAGGAAACATATATTGTCTGTACCTGAGGGGGAAGAGGAAGTAGAGTTACCTACCAAAAATAAAAATCAGTTAAATCTAAGAGTGCTCCAGAAGATGGAGTTGTAAGATATTAGAGGTGGAAAAGAACTTTGATAACCTACTCCACTTCCTGCACCACAAAGACAGACAATGGAGTCCTGTCAGGGAGTGGAAAGTGGCCTCTGGTGACCAAGCAGCTCAGGTGGAGTCCAGATACTCTGGTTCCTTAGCCAGCCAGTGCTCCTTCCAATTAGCCATCTCCATCCTTACTCACGTGCAGATTGGACAGAGGACTAAGACAGACAATCAGAAGCTCATTACTAATTCAAGAATGACTTCCCCAAGGAACATTTTCAGAAGTGAGCTCCTTCCTTTCTCTTGGACAGTGGGATGACTCCACACTTCCTGTATTACTCATCTTCTGAGAGTACAAACCAGTTAAGAGGAGCCCTGACTTCATACAGGCAGTAGTTAGCATCAGTGCACACCCACAAGTCTGCAGCAGTTATTGGCTCACATTCTATTAGCACTGCTACTCTTCATTCTGGATGACCAGTAGCCAGACTGTAGTGATTGCTAAACATTTGGAATGTCACTCCTAGCATTTGCTGAAGTTTTCCTATAGAACACTGGATTCAAAACACTGTTATAAAATGAGGGGAAAAATAAGTTTGTGAAATGGAAAAATAGTCTATTCCTCTTGCAGAATCACTGAGAGGATCTTAAAGGTAAAAGATGTAAGGTTTTCTATCACAGTGCCTGGCAGACAGCAAATACATACAAAAATAAGTGCTGTTATCCCGTATTACAGGGGTTCTGAGCCTAGAGTTCTGGGCCTTGGAGTTTTCCTGTCCTCGGGGACATCACAATCTGGTTGGACAAGCAAGATAGGACTGGAATTACAGCCATCATAAAAGACAAGAGTGAACAATGGCTGGAAGAAAGTGATAAAGATGGAGTGGTTAGAAGATGTTTTGTGAAATTAATGTGATTAGTTAATGCTGACACAGAGATGCTTCTCTTCCTACTACCCTTTGAAAAATAACTGCTTTCTCTAAAATGGTGGTTTACAGGGACTGGGAGGAGAGGGATTGGGGAAATATTGTTAAGTGGGTACCGAATTTCAGCTTGAGAAGATGAAAAATTTTTTCATAGATGGATGATTTTGTTGGTTCCACGGCAATGAGCATACTTAATGCTACTGAACTGTACACTTTCAATTACTAAACTGATAAATTTTATCTTACCCATGCTAAACCACAATGTAAAAAATATTTAAATAATAACTCTGTTCTTAACCAAGGGGTAAATTATCTTATCCCCTCCACTCTGTACAAATTCTGCAACGCTGAAAAGACCACATCTCCTGGAACGTAGTCCCTTCTCAGCTTTGGCATTTCATTTCTTCTTCCTTCTAGGGTCTAGATGATATTTCAATCACTCGGCCTAACAACCCTTCTTTCTCAGTCTTTTCCCTTTCTTCCCAGTTCACTTAAAATAGTCTCTTTTTTTTGTAAATCTAGACAGAACACGAAAATCTCTCTGTCTGTCTCTCTGCCTCTCCTTCCTCTTTCTCTCTCTCTCTTTCAATTCTAAGTACACAATTATGCAGGCAATGTCTTCAGATTCTGCAGCTTGAGAACTTTTAAGCATTAAGCTCTGAATCAGATAACAGCTTTCCTCTGAAGAACAGCTTTACACAGTACCTAAGTAAAAGCTTAACTTATAAAAAAAAATGTTACCAGGAGTACGAAAATGTCAAGGTAATAAAATAAATGAATACAAACCTTCCCAAGTAAAACATGCACCCAAAAATTAAATAAGCATATTTTCAAGGCAGCTTTTTTGGCTTATTAGTTTCTGCTGCCCACCTTTGCATGTGTTGCTTTTACAAAACTTCAAGTGGCCCTCATATACTTGCTCCCTCCTCCCCTTCTACCTATTAATAAGATTTCACCGTGTAAAACAAGCTAGACAATTACTATGCCCTAGTTGGCTGTGTTTAAGACTTAATTGGATGGCTACGTTTAATTCTGAGCATCATGTTTCCAGAAAGAAAAGAAAAAAGTGATAAGTTGGATGCAGTTCAAAGGAAAGCAAGAGGATGGATGAAAGCAGCTTGGAAAATAAGACCCAGTTGGGAATGTTAAGGTAATTCTGTACATTTTCAGCTCAGTGTAAAGATGGCTGGGAGATAATAGAAAGCTTCTGACGAGTCAATTCTGGCTCAGTCTCTGAGGGCATCGCCACAGGCTGGGAAAGATGAACCGAACGGACTGAGTCTTCTTTAGCTTTTGCTCTGCAGCTTGCAGTACCGATATTGGATCTGCTGTGCAGTAGGTGTTCAGTAAAAACATGCTTGTTTTTAGGCCCCCTAGGGAGATTGCTGAACCTGTTTGCACTGATGCTCACAAATATCATCCCTAGAAAGTGTTGAATCATTGGGTTTGATCCCCAGCAAGAATAATTTAGGAATGGTAAAATCAATTTTCTCATTAGGCCAGTTATAGATTAAACAGCTTGGCCCAAGGCTCCTGTCAACCCTGCTAGCTCTTGGTTCTCTGTACCTTTAGCCACATTTGTCACGTCACTCAAAAATGCATAACTTGCTCTGGCCCCCAAGGTAAAGTTCCAAATCTGGAGGTACACTGATGTCTGCAATCCAGCCCAGACATGCCTCAATACTCTGTCTACCTCTTCCTCCTTCTCTATCTACTCTGCCAGACTTTACACACTGTACCCCTCCCCCTCTTTTTTCCAGCAGGCAATATCTCAGGCTAACACCCATTTAAATCTCAGCACCACGCCACAATCTCAAGCGGATTGCTTACCTTCTCTGAACCATGTCCCATCATGTATAAAATGAGAACGGCAACAGCTCCTCAGAGTCTAAGATGAAAGCGTGCATTTAAAATACTCAGCACCAAGTCTGATAAGTAACTCTCCTCTGTCTCCCTGTCTTTGATGAACCTGTGTTTCTTTTTAGCTTGCTTTTCTCACCAGTTCACCAACTGGGGCTCATTCGCTGAAGATCATCTCAATTCTTAACTGACTTACAAAACCTCCGTGAATGTGACAGTGGACGATTTCACCCCAGTTCTGAGAGTGGATAGCATATCCTCTGGGCTGGTTCATTGGACAGTAGATCACATTCCCTGCTGAAACATCTACTGTGCTCTCTTTAACTTGTCCCTTGGGCTCAGCTCTGTGTGCAGTAGAAAGAGATATAATATAGTTTTGACCCCCAAGAGGAGGGAAGGAGAGGATGTGTTCATGTGCATTTATAGACCATTACCAGCGACATTTATAGAACACGTGCTGGTACCAGCTACTCTACCAGGTACTTCCATATAGCATTTTCCTTTTAATCAAAAAGCCAACAGCAGCAGCTTTGAACCATGACCGCACATTAGAATTGCTAAGAAAGAATGTTAACTATATGGATGCCCCAGGTCTTAGCCTTGACCAATTTAAACAGAATTTCTGGTGGGGAGCCTGCAGTATTTTATATAAATTCACCAGGTGATGCCGTGTGCACCCAATCGTGAGAACCTCTGGCTTGCAATTTAATATGGAAAATAGAAACCTGTTAACACATCTCAACAATTTATCCTGATGATATGAAGCAATCTTATAACCTCCACCTACCCATAGACTCATCTATTGTTCGTTAGTTCATTCACTCAACATATGTATTGAAGTGTTTCATGTGAACAAAAACTGCTTGGTGCCAAAAAAAAATAACAGGTAAATCAGATATAGATTCTGCCTTTTGAGGGGTTTATTCATTAGTGGCAGAGAATAATTTTATATGCTTTCCTATAATACAACTAGGAAATGATAAATGTCCCCCCAAATATACCAGCCACCATGGCATATCTTCTAGCTAAGGGGTTAGGACAGGCATGAGAAAAAAGTCTTAGGATGAGAAAGATCTGAATCTTGTTGAAAGAGATGGTGTTCATGTCAAGAACTGCCTGAGCAAGGCTTGGAGGTGGGAAACCACTGGGTAGCCACAAGGAATCATGGGCAGGAAAGCCCTGGCTTAGATCCCCATCCTATACCTTTGCAAAAATGATGACAACCCTCATTACTCATGGCCATCAGCTTCCCCACAAAACCCTGAGCTTTTATCCTCTGGTTCTTTTAGACCAGACTTGGAACTTATGCACACTCTGCTGTCTTTTCTACCCAGTGCCCATCTTCCTGAGGACTTATAGTGACTAAGTGAGCCCTTTGGGAGACTTTTTCTCCCATTTGAGTGTTCCCATGGCCTCCTCCTCTGACCACCAGAGCCATTTACTGGATGTTATACTCAGCAGGTGGGAGAGCACATGTCTCTTTGGGGCATGGGTTTTTTCAAAAGTCACAGCAGCAATCTGAGTAGAGGTGGGTCCCAGCAAGGCTCGGTAAAGGCAGAGGAGCAGAGGTACCTGTGAAGACATGCTGGCCGCTCATCCTCCTGAGCAGCTAATGCACCTTCTAAAAGCAGGACACTTTGGAGGCGGCTACAGTAATGGAATGGGTCAGAAGTTAGAACTCTGGTACCAAACTCTGTCATTACTGAAGTGACCTCTGGTGAACCTGTTCCTCTTCAGCAGCTCTCACTTTCCCATCTTGACAATGAAAGATGTGGACTACATGGTGATTCATGATCTTTATCACTTATTTAAGATTGAACACAAGCCTTGTTTTGTTTAGTCCTTACAACAACTGGAGGAGAAAATTAGTGGCATTATATCCATTTTACAGATGAGAAAACTGAGGCTGGGAGGCTAAGTCTAATATTCCAGAGTTGCAACTAGAACTCTCACTACAACAGTGATTTTCAAACTGCAGGGTGTAAAAATAACTTGTTTGGTTGTAACTGACTTTTCTAATATAAAAAGAATGAAATTGAATAAATTGTAATGGATTAGGATAGAAAAATAAGTGTAAATCATTCACAAGAGTAAGTATTGTTTGGTGAACTTTTGTTGCAATTATACACACATGTTTTAAATATAACATATATTCTAACTATATGAATATATGCACCTACATTTGTGTGTACTGGGTCACAGTGTGTTTCTTTGTTTCTGAAAGCTGTGATCAAAACATTTGAAAACTGCTACTCTATATCTTGAGTATGGCCCTTCCTTGGATGACTTCTACAGGATTAACTTTTTCCACTTGCTGGAGCTAATATTTTACAATTATGAATTTTGGAGGATTCCCACAACTGTGATTATTCTGGTCCAGAATGTGTCCACTGAAGTAATGTCTAAGGACAGTGTCACCTATGGAACCTTCCAGACCTAGGTTACCTGCTCATTCAGCCTGGAGGCCACGAAATCTCTGTGGCTGTCGGTAAAGCTGCAATGCAGAGGTAGTATGGCTGGAATCTTTCAGGAAGGGATGGGTCCTCTGGGGTTCCCAATCCAGCTGGAGAACTGAATTGCCATCTGGTAAATCACAAGATGATTCTTGTTCTTGCCAGATGCACTCTATCAGTATGAAGGATGATACAGACAGTCTTCAACACATAAACAGGTTAGGTTGCCAAAAGCGCCTTTGTAACTCAGATGTTTGGAGTTTGGAAGACATCACCCCATAGAAACAAAGATATAAATGGAGGTTAGGTTTCCATGTTTTAAAACTCAGTGGGTATGTGACATGCTGTGTATTTTGTGTGGTGAACTGGGTAAGAACTGAGTGAGAGCACATTTGCTAGCTGTGCGAACTTGAACATACGTTATTTACACTTCCTGAGTGCCAGCTCCTCATTTTCAAAGGGGGTCATGTTATACTTTGGATCTGGAATGTCCCCCCAAAGACTCATATGTTAAAAGCTTGGCCGCCAGCCTAAGGCGCTATGCTATGATGGTGGTGGGGTGATGGCGGAATCTTTAGTAGGCGAGGCCCAGTGGAAGGTCAAAAAGGGAATGCTCTTGAAGGGTATATGGGACCCTAGCCCCTTCCTCACTCTTTTTCTTCCTGTAAGCAGTCTCTGCCACATGCCTCCTGCCAAGACGATTGTGCCTCACCCCAACCCCAAAAGCAACAGAGCCAGATGACCATGGACAGAAACCCCTAAAACTAAGAGCCAACATAAATCCTTCCTCCTTTTAAGAAGATTCTTTCAGGTACTTTGCCACAATAACAGAAATCTGACTAACATAGGTCACTAAGTTTACCTTGTATAGCAGCATTGTGTGATATGTGAAGAGAGGGCCCAGTACTAGGTCCCTGCAACTATTGTTATCCTTATAACATGATGATAGAGCCACCAGCTGTGGCCTTGACCAAAGCACTTATGTACTCTAAGCCTCAATTTCCATCTGTGCAAGACTATAATGGTAATATTGACTTCACAGGATCACTATAAACCTAAGTGAGATGGTATGCACAAATCACTTAATATAGAGTCCAACCCAGAGTATGAGATAACTAGGGGAAGGGAGTCTCCTTCTCAGAGTGCCTGGCCACATCTGCATACACTTTCTGAGTTGACCTAAATCAATCTTTGATGATACTCCTATGCAGCAGAAAAATTAAAACCAACAAATGTTATAGTCTGAGAAGGTATCCTCTTAAAATTAAGGTGCTGATACATAATCATCAATGTGATGGTATTAAAATGTGGGGCTTTTTGAGGTAATAAAGTCATGAGGTGTTTGTGCCCTATTATAGAGACCTCCTGATATGTGAGAACACAGTGAAAAGTTATCAACAGTGAAGCAGAAATCCAGCCTTTGCTGGACTCCGGAAATTCTAATGCCTTGATCTTGGACTCAGAACTGTGATAAGTGAATTTTTGCTGCTTAAGAACAACCCAGTTTGTGGTATTTTGTTACAGCGGCCCAAATAGACAAAGGCATAATTACATAGCTAACATCTCCTTGTGTTCAATCCCTTGCTTGGTACCATGTGACATAAGTGACAGTTGTATGTGAAGTTCCCTCCAGCTATAAGAATATGATGTGGAAGCATTGGTAAGGTCTGTACTTCAAAGGAATCAGAAATTATTCTAGGGGCAATTTTAAAAGGCAAAAGTGGGGAGAGATGGTGACACAGACAAGGAAACCACCATGACAACCCTGAACCTTCACTCATTATGAATATTCCTCAGGAAAACCTATGGCAAGATGCTCTGCAGAACAACTGCCCATTGCCCATCAGCTGAACTTGGCAAAGGAGGAAGAGACTGACTGCCATAACAACAAAGTTCAGTGTAAGGTCTCAAGTTTCACACAATCTTTACAATACTTAAGATGATCTCTCCAGGGAAGGTGAAAAGAATTATAATTACATCTGTGAAAAAGGCTTGAGAAGAAAAAAAAGTCCTGCCATATGGTGTGTGGAAAATGTTTTGGAACTGAATAAATAGCATGGGGGTGGCCCCCCCCATTTTGTTTATACATCCACATTATGCAGGCTGACTAGCGAACATGGATCAGTTTTTCTTCCAGAATAAAAATGCACCAGGTAATTTAATTTTATGACCATTAATAATATGAGTCTCTCTCTCTGTGCAAGCAAAGACATTTACAAACTTATAATCAGATTTTGTGATTTGGGTATAAACCAATCATCCACAAGAGGCTGGGAAATATTTCCATTCAGATTTCCCATCGCAGTGAAATTGCATGAAATATGAAAAGGGCATATAGTAAAAGATTCAGAACCACAGAAGGAGTAGAGAAAAGGCCACTGGTTTCAATGGATGCTCCATCTTCTGGAAAGTAGTTTTACACAGCCAACAGGCAGGTATTGCTAGGTATTAACCTCCCAATTGCTTCTAGACTCTGTCCAAGTGCAACCATTGCTAAATGTTCACATCAACTCTGTGCTGTAGGTAATTGTCATGCTCAGATCAAAGGAGAGGTCCCAGAAGTGAATTGATTTCTTCTGATTGCACATTTACCAGTTGCAGACTTCGGGTCTGATCATTCACCAGCCCAGCCACCACCTTTCCCTCTAACTCTCTCACTCCTTTCTTGGAAGCATATCTTAGTCAGGTGCAACTCAGTAAGAAGGTGGACTCATAACCATTGGTGCTGCAAGAAAAACTGAGTCAGGCTCTATAAGGGAAGCTCTAGAATTGTGCAATAAGATTCTAAATAGATGAGCTTTCAAAAATATATCATTAGTGATTGATATTTATTGCATCCTTTATACACCCAGGTTTACAATTCATTGCCTTATTTAATCTTAGAGTAAGCCATTGAAAGACAACCTGATGTTCACATCCATCTAAAGATGAAGAAACCAAGATTCTGAGAAGTTAAGCTCACAAGGGTTGTAAATAAAGGTACTGGGTCTGAAAGCCACATCTATCACTCCAGGTCCTAGCTTTTTAGTATTGCAGTGCCTCCCTGAAGAAAAGTGAGTGATATTAGTGATGGAATGTGAAATCGCTTTTTGCAAAAAATGGTTAAAAAGTCTTAGGAAGTCAGGATTTTCTCAAAATTATTGAGAATCCCCAATGTGACTGGATTCTAAGCTTAATTCACTCAACAAGACTGTACTGATCGTGTTCCACATACTATACATCACCTTATATCTGAGGATATAGAGATAGATAAGATGCAGCTAAGGTCCTGGGTTGTGGCTGATATTCAAGTGGTAGGTAAGTTATAAGTTTGGTGTGAGTGGAGATTATAATAGGATCTCAATAAATATCATGTGGTATAAATACCAATGTGAAAGACAGTCTACTGTGTGCCAAACACCACTGTAGGTGTTGGGATGGGGTGGTAAATAAAACACCAAAATCCCTGCCCTGTTAGAGTACACATTCTAGTGAAAATAACATGACTTAGGAGGATAGAGAGCTTTGGGTTAGGATTAAGGAGGATGGTCAACACAGAATTCACTGAGTACCATTTGGATAGAGTAAATGATAATATTAGGAAGATAAGTTGTAAACTAATAGGGACTCTTTGTGAATAATGATAATCCAATGAAGACAATGCTTTAGGGGTCAAAGAGAAAAAATGCAGTGGAAAGATGTGAAATCAAACAATATTCATTCTCTACTTGGAGGACAGCTAAAATGAAGATCATGAAAGATTTCAAGATAACCAACTGCGACTCACCTTGATTGAGTGTTATGGACAGAGTGGATCACATAGAAAGGAGGAGTTCTGGGCTGCCTATTGTAGATCTGACCCTCATTCCTGTACATGTTGTTCTGAACATTGCTGCCATCTCTGCCTGCACCAACCATTGGTGGATGATTGGTGAGCCTTGGGGGATGATCAGTGAGCATCTGTGGGTGCAGAGATGCATCTCCCTGGCCCTGTTGGAGTATCACTGATAATAAGCACAGTACCTGTCCAGTGGAAAAGAACAAGGGTTTGAGTAGAATTGGTTCAAAACCGAGATCAACACGATTTGTCACCCTCATTCTGGCAGTCATCTTATCTCTTTCTTGCATGTTTTCTCTTCCATACTCTGCCTGATATCTTGTCTTATCTATTTCAATTTATCTTATCCTTTCTTATCATTTCCTCATATTATATTCATTCTTCCTAGCCAGACTTTATCTATGATACTTAAAGCAAAGGGGTCCCCTCTTCCTAAAACACATTTATCCACCAGCATCTTGAAAAAAATTAATCGAACTACCATCTTTTAGGACACACATCAAGCCACCTAGTACGAACCCTACCTGGATTAAGAGTCCTCCAAGGCAGAGTTACATACCTTTAGATTTATTTAATTTTATAAATCCCCATTTATCATGGACCTAATGATGAAGGTTTCCTATTAATATATGTGTCAAACAATCACCCCACTCCCCTAGCACAAACTCAGTGCAGGTGGGAGTCCTGTAGTCCTCAGCTCAGTGACTGAAGTCTCTAATATAGATCCTAGAGAATCAGCTGACCCATTGCGTGTTTTAAAAATTGAACTCAATTGAAGGAAACCTGTGGTTATTACCATCAGTACCCACAAAGGGTGAAACACCATCCCTGGGCATGTGCCTGCTCTGCGATACCTGGAACCCAACACTAGGTTGCACTTCCTGGCCCCTTTGTGCAAAACAAAGCCTAAAGGACAGAAAGACATTGAAGTGGGAGAGCTCACAACCAGCCTTGGAACTCTAAGATGTCAGAGTTGGCTCCTGGAGAGTTTGTGGGACTGGCGCCCCAGACAGGTACCACAGGCCCTTCTGGCCTACAGAAATGTTTCTTTTGGTCTTCACAAATGTAAAAGAACTGTTTCAATCCATTGTCAGTTTCAAAAGTTGAGATTTTTTCACATAAAACTGCAGATTTCTATTTTCTGTTGGAAAAACAGATCTAGCATATTCCCACTCATGTGTTTCCAGTACGGTACTATTCACATTTAAAACACTACATAAATACATTCATATATTCCTTGTGATTATTTATTTACTATCTATGCATTAAGAAAAAATGTAGTTTATTAGAATGGTCTTTGTTTTCCTGAAGAATTCCCCTGAGTCATTGATTTTCGGCAATCATTGTACTTGTGTGTACAGAAAAGTTGGAGACTAGGAAGGAGAAAGTTCCAAAAAATGTTTTTCAGCTTCTTTCCACCTTCTATCCAGAAACTTCAGACCATATAGTGATTGCTCTGACACTTTAGAGGAAACCCTTCAATCTTTTCTCTTAAGAAGCAAGTCCAGATCAAATAGTGTGCTTATAAATTACAGACGAGGGAGCTCGGGTCAGGTTCCAGGGTTTTACGTTCAGCTCTGCTCCTAATCTCCCAGGAATGGTTGTGCAAGGCCATCAACCTTCATGCCTCAGTTGGAAACATGGGGCCGTGATAAGGGACCTCAACTTATCCTAAGTGTTACAGGAAGATATTAAAAGTTTTAAACATGCAACAGGCATTAAGAGGTTGAGGTTTCACAAGATCCGCTGGCTGCTCTGTGGAGGATGGGCTTTGTGGATGGGAAGAAGGCAGAATGGAAGGAGAGAGATCAGTTTGGAAGGAGATGAAGTAGCCCAGGCAAGAGATGCTGGTTGTTTGTTGTTGCTAAATGCTGCTCTAACAAATTAATACAAACCCGGGGTTTTAAACAAGACAACTCTATTATGTTACAACTCTGGAGTTCAGAAATCTGGTAAGCATCTCACTAGACTAAAATCAAAGTATGCAGGCCCAGGAAGGATTGCTCAGCTGGAGGAGAATGCAGTCTCCCTTTCTGTCTTCCAGAGGCAGCTCCCATTGCTTGCCTCATGGCCTCTTCCTTTATTTTCAAATCCAGCCATACGGTACCATTATACCTCTCAGGGACTCCAACCCATCTTTCTCCCTCTTGTAAGGACTCTTGTGATTACACCAAATGCTGACAGATAATCCAGATAATCTTTCCATCACCAAATCTTTATCTCAATCACACCTGCTAAAGTTCTTTTGCCAGGTCAGATAACAAACTCATTGGTTGTTTCATGTAAATATCTTTGGCAGGGTGAATATCCTTTTTGATGAAAAGAAGGGAGATGGAAAGAACAGAATATATGTATTACTTTTTCAGAGTATTTCTTCCAAAAATTCTAATCATTTCTTGCACTATAGAGCACGAATGGGAAATAACCCCCTTTTAAAAGTGAGAAGAGTATTTTAAGCAAAGAAGAAGTAAGTGAAATTATGTGTGTATGTGTAAGTGGCCATGTGTGTATAGGCATGTATACACATATATAAAGTGCATATATTTACATTCTTATCTATACATTTGTGTTTATGGGTTTATGTTGTGTGTGTGTGTGTGTGTGTGTTTAATGCATGGATTTTCATCCTGGTTCCAACACTGATTATCTGAGTGTTCTTGGACAAGCCTAATGTAATGCAGTCTTCTGTATATCTAAACAGAATGATTTCTGAAGCAGATTAACCAAACCAGCTATATTCTCTTAAGGGTTTCATTCACTTTAGTCTATCTCTCCTTATTTTAGCAGATGGGACAAGTATCACTCTTTGCAAGTCCAAGTCTAAATAATGATACCATCATTCAAGTGAGGGTAGATTCTGTAGGTGCAAGTTTTATAAGGCTGAAAGAAATTGATTTCCTTTGGTGTGCCCATGATACAGGAAATATTAATGTCTTTCTAAAATAAAGTTTTCAGGGAAAGAGAAAGCTTCATGCTTGAATGTTTTAGTATTCATATTAAGCTTACTAAACTGTCCAGCAGTTCTTGTTTCATTTAAGAAATCTTAAATTTGAGATATAAACTTCCTGACAGTGTGGGCCCATTTAAAGATGAAATGTGTTCTGACAGCAAAGAAATAAGGCCTGTTGAGTGTTCTAACCACAGGATGGTAAAAGTCATGGTCAGGATAGAAGAATCAATTAGAACAGGAGCGAGGCTGTGTAAATTTCAAGACTCAAATGGCAAAATATGAAGATAGGGCTGAATTTAAAGTTCTGCCTGATGTGATTGTATTTCATTTCCTGATTGGCAAGACAACTCTAAATGGAGTAGTAAATTGGGTTTAAAAAAAAAATGTTCTTCTCTCTTAAAACAATACAAAGGAAAAAAAATAGATCCAGGGAAGGACAACAACAAATTTAAGGATTTATATGGAAATTTGTGAAAAGGCAGAAAGCCTGGGGAAAAAGTGTATTTGAACTCAGAATTCTAGAAGTGGAGACTGTTCATCACCAAGTCAGCAGCTGAACGGGCTGTATTTATAGCTGGCGCATGACTGCCTGGCTGGGTCCTGGCCCTGCCTGGTGCAGCCAGCTCTGGGAAGCTGTGAGTCTGCGCTGTGCCTGTTACATCAGCTACAGCTCTGATATTTACAAGCAAACAACAGCTTTGGGACCTTAAAATAGATGCTCAAAGGGTGTTGGTGGTTCTCAGCTCCTCTGACAGTACAGACCACAGAAGCAAAGAGCGTGTCAGATAAGGCAGCAGGCTCTGGAATTCCAGCCCAGTTCAGAAACTTTCCAAATGCGGCTGCCAGTAAACCTTGTTGAGACTCAGCTTTGTCCTCTGTAAAACAGAGAGAGAGTATGAATCGGGCCTAATTTGCAAGGTTGTAGTTAAGGTAATGCCATTTAAATACAAAATCTAGCACACTTTTTGGTTCATACCAATCATCTGAAAGCTATGTATTAATATCATATTATTACTCAATACAGCAAAGAATTATTGGCTTGAAAATTAGAAGAGGGACTGAGATGTTTTCATCTCCAAACTTTACTCCTTGCTAGTCATGCCCATTGTTCCCTGTGTTGAATCTGCATCTCCAGTACTAACATCACCCCTATCTTCCTTATCTTGATCTTAAAGCAACTCTGAGCAACCTTCGGTAATAATCTGACCAACCAAGACAGGAGATTAGCAAGGCAGCAAGACCATTGAATCTGCAGGCTGAAGGCCTGTGTCCAAGGCCTCAATGCTACACAGACACAGGGTGAAGGCATGAAGAAATCACCATCCATCCTGGAGCCTCAGTCCTTTTATCTGTGCAGGGGATCATAACTCCATCTTACCTACCTTGCCAGCCTCGTGGGGGGATCAGCTAACTCAAGAGGATGTGAAGTTTGCATAAATGCTAGTTCAATGTCAAGGCTTTGGTAGGCAGTGGTACAGTGACTTCAGGAACCCTCACTGACCACATCCTATTTAGACCTTATCCTTAAATTCAAACCACTTTAGTAATGATTCTCATCTAACTCTTCCTCTGCAACTTATCCATTCTCTACTTTGCTCTTGGGGAGAAAAGTGAAGAAGAGAAAAATATAAAATAAGACAGGTAGCTCAGAACTGTGGAAGTGCTAAGCCAGAGTGGCACTGACAGCACGGGCAACACGCTTGCCCATGGTCTCTCCAGCCCATCAGGCTTCATCAAAAAATATCACTCTTTCACTGAGCTCGGACATAGCATCAAGATCCTTGTTAACACGGTGCTCAAACAGATACTTTGATTTATGTTCATGACCTCCACCACCATCAAATGGAAGGCCCATTTAAATAGACTGAAAAGAAAACAAATAATCAAATTCTGAACTTTGGAGTCATACTTGGTTTCTAATCTCAGATATAGCACTTATTAACTGGAAAAATCACTCTGAGCTTCCTTATCTGTAAAATGGAATATAAATATCTACTTTTCAGGAAAGCTGTGATATTTCAAATAGAAGCATCTGCCAAATGGCAAAAACATAGTCATAGTTAGCTACTATTATTGCCATTAATAAGGAAAAAAAGATCAAGATGTGATACGTATATGTACCAATACCCCCTATGAATATATTTATTATGTATCACAAACATACTAATATAAATTAAAAAGAAAAATAACTTGCTTTTCTTCATTGCATGCTCTCTGTAAAGTTAACTTCTGCCATTTTTCTTTCCAAAAAACAAGCTAGACATGGTGGTACATGACTCAGGATGACTGTGGCAGGAGGATGCAAAGTTTAAGCCTAGCCTGGACAACACAGTGACCTAGCCACAGACAGCCCCTTATTACATAGCAATTACTATTATTGCTGTTACTAATTTTACAGTATTGAGCAAAATGTTCCACTTCTCTGAGCCTCAGTTTCCCATTTATAAAATGAGGAAATGGTGTTTTGGTTTTTTTTGGTACCGAGGATTGAACTCAGGACCTTGTGCTTGTGAGGTAGGCGACAGCACCACTGAGCTAAATCCCCAGCATGTCTTAAAACATGAGGAAATGTTTTAAGACATAGAAAGGACAAAATGGTATAGTATACATAATGTGGATTACAATTAACATTTCAGTATTAGAAAAGAATGAATAATATTGAACATAATAGAATCAACTAATCCATTGGAAGCAACAGAGAGGAAACGTTTTCCTAAGGTTAGAATGTGATCAGAGGTTAGAATGTGATCAAATGTCTGAAGCAGAGCCTCTCTTTCTCTCTGTCTCTCTCTCTCTGTCTCTCTCTCTCTCTGTCTGTCTGTCTCTCTCTCTCTCTCTCTCCCTCTCCCTCTCTCTCCATGTCAGATTTGTTTCCACAGGATTTTTTCTGCATAATGAAATGTGCTGATTGTAAATGAATGGAGCATGTGCACGGGGTGTGCTCCAGAGCACTTATTGGTGAAGGTTGCTCATATGTCACATATGGGACCATTTCCCCTAATTTCACATCTTAGCCCTGCCACAGAATCCCACATTCCAGCCACCCCCATTTTAACCTCCATCTCAACATGATGTGTTCTGTGACCTGAAAGTTCTATGAACTAAAGGGAATACCATATACTCCAAACATTTTCTTGACGATTCCCAATGCCCGAATACTTAATAGAGGTACTGATGAGTCCTACAATTAAAAAAACAGGCAAGTTTGACAGAGTATTGCTCCAACATTGTCTGATCACAGAAATATGTTTCAGGTTAATACCCTCTTACAGTCCTGCATAATTACTATTTAGAAAATGCTATTATGTGAAATTCCCCAAATGACCAATCCAGAAAGAATTAGTGTCAGAATATTCCCTATGATTATCAGGCAGTGCTGACAGAAGAAACAAAATACAGATTCGATCAACTGCATTGCTTCTTATTGTAGGTGAAGTTGTATCTCCCAAAAGGTAGATTGAAGTCTAATGCCCAGTACCTGTGAATATCTTCTCATTTGAAAATACTTTATATCAGTCAACTTTCCCTTCACTGAGACACAATATCTGACACTCACAATGTAAGTGAGGAAAGGTTTAATGTGGCTCATGGTTTCTGTGGATTCAGTCCATAGTCAGCTGCCTCTAAGAAAGAAGTGCCATGGCAGAATGGCATGGTAGAGGTGTTCAGTTAATGGCAGCTCTGAAGCAGAGAAAGGGGACAGCACCAGAAAGGAGGGGGCAAGGGACCATATATACTACCCAAGGTCACACCTCTATACCCCACCCAGCCACACTTCCAAGTGTGCTTTACTAATCCCCTATGTGTTTCTAAACCTGTCAACTTGGCATATTCTTAATAGTGATCACAGGGTTTTGGCAGATGTAGTCAAATTAAAATGAGGTTACTAGATCAGGGTGGACCCTGATGTGATGGGATGACTGATGTACTCATAAGGAGGGAGAGTTTCAGAAGCACCCGGGACAGACATAGGGAACAAACACATATGATTATAAAGCAGAAATTAGAATTCTGCTGCCACATGTCAAGGAATACCACAGATTGCTCACCAGCACCAGAATTTGGAAAATGAAAGAAAAGGTCTTTTCCCAGGGGCTTCAGAGGCAGCATGGCCAGTATCTTTTTTTCTTTCTTTTTTTTTTTTTTTTTTTTTTTTGGTACTGGGGATCGAACTGGGGACCTTGCACTTGAGAGACAGGCAGCAGAACCACTGAGCTAGATTCCCGGATCTACACACCCAGTATCTTGACTATGGACTGCTGGTCTCTAGACCATGATGAAATAAGCTCCCTGATGCTTCAATCTACCACTGGGTAGTATTTTGTGAAGGCAGTCAGATGAAACCAAACATTTTGCTAACAGACTTTTCTACTACATTACTTGTTGCTCCTTCACGATATCATTTCCTGGTTTGTACTCATCTTTCTTACCATTAAATGTCAGAGGAGGTAGAGTACCTTGAACCCCTTCTTAATTCAATTATAGCACCATTGCCACTCAGAGCCAGGACCTGGGCTTTAATATCTTCAATGTGATGATGAATCCACATAGTATCCTTAAGCCACGCTTGGTAAATCCAAAGTGGAATTCTTGATCCAAACCTTACCAACAACAACAGCAACAATACTCCTCCTTGCCTACCACTCTCCAACTCAGAAATGAACAATTACTTTGCCCCAGGTGCTTAGCTCAAATACTTTCAGGCTATCCTTGAATCTTCTCACTTCCTCAATACTGTACATTATTCCAGTAGCAATTTCCTTTGCCTATACCTTCAAAGCCTGACTAGAACTCAGTCACCTTCACTAACTCTGTCTCTCACACACCTGTGGCTGTGGTCACCATCACCTTGCTTGCATGAATACACGTTGATAGCCTCCAACCTGCTCTCTTTGCTTCTGTCCTCACCTTTACTGTCCATTTTTAATGCAGGAACTAGAATCACTACTTTAAAATACAAATCCACTAGTACCCTTACCATGTTAAGGACCCTCCACAGGCTTCATTTCCCTGTAGAATGAAGTCCTAAATCCTCAACTAGTCCTAATAGCCCTGTGCCCAGATTTCACTCTGGCCTCATTTCTTCCCTGTCTTTCCCCAACTTGGTTCCAGCTGTCCTGTCTTTGTTGAGAATGGCCTCAGCCTACAGCATCCTCTTTCTGATAGCCACATCCTCTTCCTAATATTCAACCAAGTCCCTCAAACAGAACCTTACCATAAAGCCCTTTTCTTACAACCCTGTGAAAATACAATCTGCCTAAACATGTTTATTTCCATGGATCCAACTTTCTAAATGTTATCACTCTACATTTAAGCCATAAGTGCTAAAGACAAAGCAAGCCGATCTGTGAAAATGATCTTCTTGTAAACAAACATCAAGTGATCTTGAGCCATGAGAGCCACATGTATCTCTGTTAGAGGAAAAACAGTTTTTAAAGCCACTCTTTATGTAAATAATCAAAATCTTCTTTGTTTTTCACCTATAAAATGAGGACTCTTCATGTAAGTAATCAAAATCTTCTTTATTTTTCACCTATAAAATGAGGATTGAATTTTTTAAAGTCTACAGGAAAATATTGCTAAATTAATGCTCAAGTATTGCATATTTTAAGAAATAAAGAAAAATCTACTTTTTTTTATAGTTCTTCAATGCAGTTTTCAAATGAAACTTTTAAAACCATGTTGTAATAATGACAATCAACATAAATTGAGAGCTTGCTGTACAATAGGGGATTTTCAGGCATTCTCTTATTTAAAGCTAGGAGGAAAATAGTATCTTTGCATGAGTCTTAATTCTGTCTTAGTTACTTTTCTCTTTGCTGAGACAATCATGAACCTCATTTTACAGATGGGAAAACTAAGGCATTAGACACTAAGTGGCTGTCTTAAAGGTTTATGGTTTCCAAGTGGTGAAGCAGAAATTCCAAGCCAGGCATTTTGATTTTGCAGCCTATTCTCTGGACAAAAATGCTACTCTATATGACAAGGTTACCAAGAAGGGCATGAGTACATGATCATTGTTGGATATTATTGCATCTATTTTACAGAATAATAAACAATAGGCCCAGAGAAAGGAAGAGGGTCACCTAAAATCAGAGAGAAAAATCACTCTTCACCCAAGTCTCCAGATCATACCTCAAGGAGTATGTTTTGACAATAAAATTCACCCAACAGGAATAGCATCCTGGTGGTAGGGCTGAAATCCAATGACAAAGACATTCAAGTACCAGATGGAGACCAGAGTTCTATGCACATCAGAGATAAGGCCCAGAGAGGAAAATCAACTTGCCTAACGTCACACAGAGTCACCTCTTGAGACTCCCTCCTCAAGAGTTCCTCATAGGTCAATTTTCCTGTCACCTAGATACCTTCAATCTATGATGCAACCCACCAGGTCACATGAACATAAGGTCCAAAGCCAGTACACGTGGTAGGATGAATTGTGCTGTGTGTGTTTATGCGCATCCATGAATCTAGTTCAGGGGAATAGAGGGTTTATTTTATGGCTTGATTTTGCTTTGTTTTGTTTTGTTATTATTTGGTGGCTATTTTAGTAACATCTTTTGGAGATTAAGTCCAATTAGGAAACAGATGGCACCAAAATATTGTCAAACATATCAGATCAGCAGCAAATCACTGACTTAATTATGTAAATAATTAAAATGTATATTTATACCTAATGGTCCAAACAAGGGTGAGAAGTCCAATTCAGAATTGGTTATGAGCACCTGCAAAGAGATAAAAAAATCAGTCATGTCCTCGTAACTGCTTGGGAGCGTCCTCCACACTCCATCCTGAATGGAACTTGGAAAACAGAATTAAAACTCCATGACAAGAAACAAAACCCTCTGAGCATGCCAGGACTGTGAAGCTGGGTTTGGTAAAGGGACTTTGTATGGCTTTATTCCTGCCTCTTCTCTTCCAAGAGCACTCAAATGCTCGCTACTGCTCACAGATCCCTGCTCGTCTCTCCATATCAACCATCAGGTTCACCTGCCACCATGGCTTCACTTTCACCTACTGGTCTCCACTTTACCAAGAGAATGACTGACGGGGGCCAGGGATGTAGCTCAAGGTACAGTGCATGTGTAGCATCCACAAGGCCCTGGGTTTGATCCCTGGGCCAGAAAAAAAAAATGGTTTATATCACAACAGTTGGGACAACAGGTTTTGAGAAAAAATCTGTGTTCAAGTCCTAGCTTTGTCTTTTGACACACATTTACCATCTATGAAACAGGGATAAAAATAACTTAGAAAACTATGGAGTATTTCCTATGAGTTCAGTTTTGCACTATCTACTTTACAGAGATGGAAGCACTTACTGCTTAAAATATCTCTATGTAACTGTTCCCATTTCACAGAAAAGGAAATCAAATCTCTGAGATAATAAGCAGCTTGCCAGTTCTAACTCAGAATGGATTTGCCTGTTTTGTGATATTAAAGCTAAAGTTATCGTCACTTAAGTGCAAAAGAAGCCCATTTCTCCTTCGTAAATCTAGGCAGCGCAGAGCATTCTTTATGGTTCCATAAACAGGGGTTCACCTCTTTCTATTGGTTCTTCCCATATTTTCAACAAAGCCTCCAGGTCCTAAGTGGCTACTTCAGCTGCAGCCATGACTTTCATATTCCAAACCTTAGGAAGAAGAGAAAGAAAGGAGAATGGGATTCCCTCTCACTCTTAGGACCATGTTCAGAAGGTACACAGATTACTTCCTACCAGCCAAATTTTGTCATATGACCACACTGAACTTCAAGGGATGTTGGAAAAACCAGCCTTTGTTCTGAGGAGGTTAGGGTCCAGCCATGGGGACCACCCTCCAAGACGGCTGCCAAGGATCTTCACTTCTTGATATTTATCACCTTGTATGGTCCTTGCCTACAGTGAATCAGTGTTGGCTGTGTGATGAACAGACTACAGTAGAAGTGACAGTGAGGGGCTTACCAGTTCAGGTATAAGAGACACTTCAGTTTCTGCCTTTGTCCCTTTGCTCGCTTTACTTCTGCTCAACACTGTTCTGTGTAGATAAGACACTAAACAGCCACATGTAGAGGAACTGAACCTCAACTTCCCCAACATAGAATGGCAGCATCAAGCCTGCAGAGTCAACCTTCAAGTGATTCCTGCTACAGTGGACATGGAGACTCTCAGCCAGAAACTCAGACAAGCTGCTCCCAGATTCCAGATGCACAGAAACCATGAAAAATAATGACTGAGTGATTCGCTACATGATAGGTAAGTAATACAGAAGCTAGTGGTCAGAAGTGCTGTTACAGAGGAAGGAGAAAACAGATACCAGGAAGAACCATCTCTACTCTATTGCACACACAGTTAACTGTAATGAAAGCAGGTTTCAAGCCTACATGGTCTAACTTAGGAACCTGTGTTTGTAACTAACCTCTACATGCCTGTGTTGGTTACTTTTCTCATTGCTGAGGCAAAATACTGGACACCCAAAGTTAAAGAGGTTAAGGTTTATTTAGCTCACAGTTTGTAGAGGTTTCAGTCCATTATTGGCTGGCTCCAAGGCAGGGTGGCACGTGGCAGAGGGGTAACAGTTTATGGTGGCTGAAGACAGGAAGAAAAAGCAACAAGGAACCTTAACAGTGACTTTCTTCCCCTTTTCTCCCATCCATACTACTGGGATTAGGGAGGTGCCAAACCAATCACTCACATGTAGTGCTTTAGTAACCACATGCCTTTAATCCCAGCATCACACAATCCAGATTCAGCCACCTTTGAAAAAGAATGCATGAAGCTTTGGAGGGACATGTAGACACAAGCCATAACAATGCCTAATGCCTTTCTCTGGATTCTTGTAGCGTATGTTGTTATTCATAACCAATTACATCTTCATTTGTAGGTGGCCTTGCTTTGTTCTACAAAATCTTTACTCATGAAAACATTTTCTTTCTTCTTCCTCTTGAAAGTAAGAGTCCATCTGTTTTTTACTCTTCCTTTTCTCCCATTCCTTCCTTCCTTTGTCTCTCCTTTCCTCTCCCATCATCAATTTATTTCTGTGTGGCATTTTCATAAGGGATCTCTTAGTATGGAACTTGTTCCATCAAAAAAGCAAGTGAGAGAGGAATAGAGGGAATGTGACAAAAGAGTAATATCAAAGTCATCTGTAAACTACTCTCAGGAGAAATACTCTATCCCTTCTGCTATATTCTATTTCTTAGAAGCAAGGGACTAATGCAACCCACAGTCACAGGTAGGAGATTACACAATGGCAGGAATACCAGAGGCAGGAACACTGGAGGCCTCTTTTTCTTTTTTTCTTCCTTCCTTTCTTCCTTCCATGTTACCTACTACTTTCATATGAATTCAGGTTCAATCATATATCCATTTATTTCCCTAGGTCCCACTACTATTCATACAACATTAAGAGCTTTCTGTAGCTCCCAATTACCTGTTTGGATAAATCTGTGCTTCTCTCTCCCCTTTCTTCTTCTTCTTCCTCCTCCTTCTTGCAATACTGGGGATTGAACTCAGAATCTTCCTACTGAGCTACATCTCCCACCCTTTTTTTTTTATTTTGAACAGGGTCTCACTAAGTTGCTTAGTTCCCCAGGCTGTGCCCAAAGTTGTGATTGCCCTGCCTTAGACTCCCAAAGTTCTTGGATTTCATATGTGTACCACTAAATCTGGATAAATCTACATTTTGTAATGAAGCATTCAAGAATCTCTCTGGTCTCCCTTATCCTGTTGTTCCTGTGTTTAGTCTTATCTGCCACTATTTCACCAGCTTTACATTTTCGCTGGTGACCTTTGTTCTCCAACTAAATCTATCACTTTCTTACTTTTACCCCTTCTCCATGAACCCTTTCCTCCAGCTAGAAAGTTCCTTGTTCGAGCCCTCTGATTTTGTACCAGTTAGTGCTTAGATGTCCAAGATGTCAGCCTCAGAATTCATCCATAGGTTGTCACTTACCAATTTCAGTGAGTTACTCAAACTTTCAGTCTCTGGTTTTCACCTGTGAGATGAAGACAAGGATCTTCTGCTGGATAAATTAAATTATTTAATCTATGTAATACACAGGTACACCATCCAGAACAGAAGTGCTGAATAAATGGCAACTACTGAAATTACCATTAGCCCCTCTTTTGAGTCCTGATGGAAGAGCTACCACATATTCGTGCATTGCTCTACAGCCAGCAAGATGGTCTCATGTCCACGGTTGCTTTGGATATTTGCTGTCAGTTTAGAAGGGAAGTATCTGACACCAGTCTTCAGAGGAGCAAACAGACTCTGAGCAGCGATATCAGCTGATGGTGTAGCTTGCACTTGAACTCAGTTCTCGGTTCCAATCACCAAGTTCCTTTCCCCTTACATAAAGTTTACCTGAGGAACAGGATCATTTGGGTCAGAATTTCTTTCTTTTTTGGTCTTTTTTCCTTATGAAGCAGCTTCCCCAGCTCTCAAAGGCAAATCGGGCTGTCACAGAAAACCAGTCTTTGGGAGACACATGGAGCTTTGGGGTGGCTGGAGCTGCCAGCAAGCAACCACCTTAGGTATGGCTCCTGCTCCCTCACATGCACAGACTCCAGAGCTCACAGATCTGCTGCCAGGCCCAAGAGCCCATTCCATTTCCTGGACAGGGCAGGGACAAGATAGAACAGTAACCAAAATACGATCCAAGGAAATTTTGCCCTTCCTTCCTTTTCTAAATTTACAGTCAAAATTCAACCAACCAGATAATAGTCTTTGAAATGTGTGAAATTCAAAGGCCAATGGAGGATACTAAAAAGTTTACAGCTGAGTTGTCTCTAAGAGTAACAGGAACTTTTTCTAATCATGAGAACAGTTTCAAAAGCAATGGGCTGCAGGAAGTGAATGGAGTGGGCATGAGTGGAGGCCTCTGTTAAAGTGTGTGTGCATGGAGGTCCCCAAAACCTATCTGTGTTGTTGAATTCCCTGGTGAGAATTCCTTTCCTAACCCAATTTTACCTACACTCTACCTGGAATAGATTTTTATGTTTAGTGTGAGGTATGGGACAAATAGTTTTGAAAGACTGTTATTGTCCAGCATGATGTTATATATATGTGTTATATATATATATAATGTTATATATGATTACTACAGCCAAGCAAATCAACATATCTATCACCTTGTGAGGTTATTTAAAATATACATTCTCAGGCCCATCTTCAGACCTTTTAAATCCGAATTGTTAGTTTTGAGTGTCTGTGAATCTGTATCTGTCACCCTTGCAGGTGATTTTTATGGACAATCAGGCTGGAGAATCATGAGCCTAATTGGCAAGAATTCAAGCATCAAATTGAGGTTGACCAGACTAGGTGACTATAAGCACAGCTCCTTTCTGGAGCTATGTTCAGACATCTGCATCTGGCAGTGAAGGCCGCGCTAGGAGTCCTGGGAAGGGAATGGTGATGGAAGGGAAAACGGAGTGTCTCACCTCCCGGTTTTAATCAGAGCACTCCATGTTGATCTCTTTTGTTCCTTTATACTACCGTGCAAGATGCATTTGAACAAATGCTGTGCTAACTTTAAAAAAGGCTTGAAAGCAGCTGAGCTAGATGACCTTTAATTTATTTAATCAATAAAGAGTTATCGAGTGTCTGCTACATGCCAGCCTGTGTGCAAAATTAAAGGTGAGTCCGATGTGGTCCATTTTCCCTGGGACCTCACCACTGAGAGTGAAAAGAGAGTGAATGAGTGGCTCAGATGCACCAAAGCCACAGTATTACCAGAGTGATGAGAGCACAGTGTCAGCCACTTGCTGTGTTTGAGGGATTCTGTAGTTGTAGGGGAAAAAGAGAAGTAACAGTATGAGCAAAGGCATGGAGGTCTGAAGAAATGGAGATGATCTAAGTGCTCAAATGTGTTTCAAGCTTCCAGGCACAGGCCACAAGCTGGTTGAATCCCGGAGTCAGGCTTATCTCTGGCTTCACACTTTTCTTTATCACCAAAGTGAGGGGTTGTGAAGAGAAGACCTAGAGAACCAGAGAATCTTTGTGTTGGAAGAAAATGCTTATTGACTCTTTAAATAGTAATTTGTGGAAAAATAGGAACAAAATCTTTGTAAATAGGGAGGACTGGAGGGGTTGAAGGGAGGGCAGGGCAAGGGTGAAAAATAAGAACCAAGAGAGACTGCAAATTTCCAATGATGAATGTCATTATGTTGTATACCTAAAATGTACCAATGATTAGAATGAATAATCGATAATGTAAAATAGGAAGAAAAGGTCCAAAGGGGTAGGGGTGGTGGGAGGGGCAGGGGAAAGGAAAGAAGGGAAAGGAAAAATGATGAGAAATGGAAAAAATGGAAATAAAGTCATTGTAAATAAGAAAGGGTGGAGGGCGTGAAGGGAGGGCTGGGAATGGGGAAAAAATAAGAACCAAGATGCATTATGTAAAGGTACAATTCCCAATGAGAAATGTGATTGTGTTGTATACCTACAATGTACCAACAACAGAATTTAATAAATAAAATAAAATAAATAGTAATTTTGTTACTTGGGGGACATATGGCAATGTCTGGAGACATTTCTGGGTTTGGGAGAATGGAGAGCACCAGAGATGCAGTTAAACATCCTGCAATGTACAGGAGAGCCCCAGCAATAAAGAAGTATCCAGCCCAAATGACAATAATAAGGAGAAGGAACCCTGGAGTTACAGGAAAACATTCCAAACTCTCATCAGGGCATTTAAGCTCACTGGTACAAAGACACATCAGAGCTATTGTGGGGCTAGAGGAAGGTGGGGAAGGACTGTGAAGGACTTCAGTTCCAACAGTGCCTTTCCACCATGTGGTATCTCAAAAGGCAAGCAGGAGAGGACCTTGGCTACTATGTCCTGAAGACCAAGTGGATAACTGGAGCTCAGAAAGGGTCTGTGATCTGTCCAGGGTCTCAGACCCAGTCTGTAGGTAGAGCCCAGATTTTGTGTCCCAAAGCTCAACACATTCTAATATCTGACCCTGGACTCTGCACAGGCATTTCGTCCTCCTCCTTCAGTAGGACGGCCTCACCAGATCTGTCATGTCCTGACAAGTCACAGGGAGCTCTCTACTTCCACTCCTATGTGGGGCTTGGTATATAAAGTCTCTATGCTTAGGATTCTGCAGGAGACCTGTCCAAAAGACTGTCTGCCCACACTGGAGCCTCAGCTCCATGTGGAGCTGGGTATAGTTCTGGTGTCAGACCCAAGTTCACATCAAGTCCCCACCATGAACAGAATGACCCTAGGCAAATCGTTTTACTCCTTGGAGCCTTAGTTTCTTCATCCATAAATAGAGGAGCATTGCAGTCTTTGCCTAAAAGGAAAAAAGGAGGAAATGGAGGTTATGATGCAAGCAAATGGATGCACGGCTCAAAGAGCTTTTGGATAGTTCACCTGAAGTCTCAGTACAATGCAGAGAAGGACCGAGTAGACGGCACCTACAAGGACGTCTAAAAAGATGAGTACCTTTCCAAATCCTATATCAGCAGGAAATAACTCTAGTGACATGATTTCCTTCCAGAATCTAACCTTCCTCTCACTGTAGAGAAGTTCATCTGCTAAATTGGCTCCATAGGGGGAAAAAAGTCCTTTCTGACCTCTGCCTAATGAGCCCATTGCTACCTTTGAAAAGAGTAATAATTTGGATTCTTGAGATGAAAGAATCTCCCGGAATTTTCACGGCAGCCTATACTGAACTAAGGAAAACTCTACTCATACATTTCTGTTACATATTATGTGCCTTGCTGGCCCCTGGCCTTGCACGTGGTGATTCCAGGCCAAGACAGAGTCATCTGTGCAGCTGGGGCCAGAGCAGACCCTTCCCTGTCACAGCTTTCTTCCCACACATGGATACTGAGAAGCTGGTTTAGATCCCAATGCCCTCTGTCAGCCTCCACATCTCTCCCAGGGCTGATTTGCACAACTCTTTTTCCCTGGTTAGCCCCCTGCTTTATATCCCTTCTCTCCTACCAGTCCCCAATTTACCCTTCATTAGTGTCACCCACAACTGCACAATTAATGGTTCTCATAGTTAAAACACTTCCACATGCCCCCAGAAGGAATGTTACAAACAAAAACTTTCCAGATCATTATTCCCAAATTCCAAATTCATTCAGTTTTTTAAATATCAATTTATTCAGTCTTAACCTCAGATGTACCAGGCTCTGTCCTAGACATTCAGGATATCTCACAAGGCCTGAGCTCTCAGAGTGACTTTACTGCCTTTGTGAGGAAGGAAGTGCCAAAAAGACACCTACGGGAGACATGGAGCACGAAGGCAGAGAGGACTCCACAAAGTAGACTCTTAAATTGACATCCTAAGAGTGAGCAGATAAACTAGAGAAAGAGGGCAAAGCAGAGGTAACAGCCCCTGCAAAGGTTTAGAGTTGCAAGACACCACACTGAATGGGTGGAATTAGAACTCCAGGCTGGGATGAAGAGAAATGGAAGGTGTGAGAGGTGAGACTGAAGAAGGAATCATCTGCCAGATCATGAAATGTCTCATAATTAAGAAATTTAAGAAGCATACGATTTTCCTAAGCTCGATGACAAGCCACATAGTTCAAACATAGAATGAACACATGATTTATTATGTGTGTACTGCTACTTTGTATGTGATCACCCCTCCCTTATGCACCATGGGTGGGAAGAGGAGAGAGTACAAAGGTAGCATAAAGCAGGACCACTGACTCTCTGTGGTCAGAACTGCTATTCTTTAAGCTGAGCTTCAAAATATGGCTGATTCCAGGACCCTGCAAAGCAGGGCCATAGATCTGATTTCGCCTGGAGAGCTGCTCTCTAGCACGACGCTCACAGACACCTAGTCAGCAGTGGATGAATGAGACCAAACTGTGTGATCACCTGATGGGCAGAGCATATGCAGAGAAGGCAGTGTGGCAGGGAGACCAAGACAAACCAATGGTTAGGGATTCTCCATGAGGAGACAAGACATGGAGGGTGTGCAAGAGAAGGGGGAATACATCTCGGACTGCGGGATCTGTATATGCTAAGGTGAAGAAGAGAGAGAGGAGGGTGACTGTAGACCAGGGAGAGTGACCCGCAGCAGCGGAGGGTTTGTTCTCATGAGCTGGGGGTCTCAGAAAGTCAGAATGAGGACTGGATTCACAATGTGTAGGGGCGTCTATAGTTTTTGGAGAAAGGAAGAACCACAAGAAAGCAGTAGGCTGAGTTCTAGGAATGTAGAGAAAAACAAAAAAGGGTCAGGAAGGAAGTGACCAGTGTCACCTAGACAGAATATTGAGGGAACACACAGTAAGTCAAGATAGATGGGTTTCTGTTAGATGTGGGACAGGCTAAGGATGGGATCAAAGGGAAGCCATGTGTCTTGGCCCCTCCAATCCCCAAACCATAGGGAGAAGCAACAGTTTCTAACTTCATTGTTCAGAGGACATGGAATCTGCCACATCTGCCACAGGATGGAATTTTCCTGCCTCAAAAGGGTCTGATTAGAGGTCAGCAAACTTCTGCCTGTCAGGGTCTAAATCCAGCCAGCTAAGAATAGTTTTTACATTTTTGAATGGTTAGAAAAGTAATCAAAAGAATAATATTTTGTGACACATGAAATTTAAATTTCCAAGTCCGTAACTGCAGTTTTATTGGAACACAGCCATGCTGTCATTAGCTATATTCTGTGGCTGCTTTCCAGCTCCAAGAGAAGATTTGAGTGGCTGTCATGGGCCCATGTGGCCCACCCAGCCTACATTATGTACTCCCTGGCCCCTTAGAGGAAAAGTTGGCTCACCCTGATCTACAGCCTCATCTCTTGAGCACTTAACCACTTCATTTATTTCCTTTCTCCACATGAGTAGGCCCAGACATATAGTAACAATCTCCAAAATCAGCTTTGAGCAGAGAAGGAGCTCCATGTAGCAATCAATGTACCGGAATTCTAATGATTTTGCTTCCTGGTTCATCACTGTTGGCTGTATCATATCTCACAGAGGGGTGAACACCTGGCCCATCACTAAACTGGCAAAGTTGGGAAGACTTCTTAAATAGGGATGTGAGTGGACATAATGCACCAGATTCCTCCTAGGATGCTGGCCCAAGAGGGTTAATACGCCAGGAGAGGTGAGGGACCCGGTCAGTCTGGCCTGGGTGACGTGGTGCCAATTCAATTTTCACAGCAGCCCACCTCCATCGGGAATGAAAAATCTTCTCTGAACGCTCTTATTAAACCCTAATCTTAATCATATTCATCATTATTAAGTCTTGAAATTGTCTGGAATATTTAAATAGGGCCAAACTGAAAGTCAGAGGGATGGATTTAAAGCAAGCGGCAGCTAGAATTCTCTTCAAGGAGCCCGCCAAATAATCGCTGGAGATTCAGCCCCTGATAGAAACCTAGGCTTCTGAAGTGAAGGATTTTCAACAGCGGCACATGGGAGGGGGTTGCCAATTACATTTGGCCTGGATAATATTAGTCTTTCTTTCAAAGACTCCTCAAAAACTTATCAAGGAAGAGAAGAGGCATAAATAGAAGATGAATTAAAGGCTTAAATGTACCCAAGGACTCAGAAGGATATTGAAAGCGAATAACTCTATGGGCCTCCCTTCTTTCAGCTCCAAAACAATGTCCATAAAATAGCTCCAGTGCCTGAGTGTCTGAAATGAGGGTCTCATTTCCAGCTGTCCCAAAGAGGTCAGGTGACGTAGTTCAGCTCTTATCTCCCGACACATGGCAGGAAGTCACCAGAGTCTTTAGAACTATGTCTGAGCAAGAAATAATGGCCCTTTCATTACTGTTTTTCTAATAAGAAATTTAATTTGAGATGACGAGATCTCATTTTTGCTCCCTCACTCATCCCACCGAGTGTGGGCATGTAAATGTTTCAAGGATTTATTTTGTACCCCTGCACTGCATTACACACACACTATATATATATATATACACATATACTGTCCCACTCAGTGCTGGTAACAGCCCCATGGAGTAGGTCCTACTGTCTTGTATTTATAGATGAAACATTATACAGAGAGAAAAATACTTTCGTGACAGTCACCTCAGCTGGTGTGAACTCTAAGGGCATAGCCTGTCTTCTCTGCTTCTGCACCCCACTGGCTTGTTGTACCCCTGTCCCTCAGCATGAAGATGAGGTGGGAGAAGCCACAGCAAACAGTGCAGGTGAAGGAGTATCCTCTATAATGAGGAATATTTTTATAAATCCTCATGATCAAGTTTGAATTCTGAATGTTAAAACAATCTATTTAACCTTACTCTGGCTAGTGCATACATTAGATGGGGGAACCTATACACCATCATAAAAACGTGAGAAATTGAAACCTGCTGACATAAAATCAAATAGCCCAGCCATAAAAGCTGTCGTTTTTATGTGATTATCTTGCCAATATCTTTGTGTTGCTAAACTAAATCAAACTACAATTTTCCCCACATGCCCTGAATTTAATGGGAACCATTAATGGACGTGATTCCTTATAGATCTCTTGTAATAAGAACATGGCCTCTTATGCCCTGGCTGATTAAAATGAAGCCACTGGTCTGTCATTTGTTATGTGGCTTTGATCATGTTGAATCATGGCCTTACTTGAAATACCAAAGCTATTGACACTCAAATGGTACTCAAAACCTTTCTAAAATATCTGCCATCAATATTTCTTTCCAAAACTTTCTTCATCTACTCCCATACATAATCTTTCCTAGAATCCAAGAATATCAGAAGCTGAAGAGATTTTTTGAGATTATGTATTCCAGGAATGGCAATAGAATCAGAATCACATGTCAATTCTGATTGACATCCTGGAGCGCTGAGTTGGAGAAGGATTCTGAAGCCAGGTCAAGCCTTACTGGATAAAAAAATCTGTGACTGATTAACAATGTCTGCCATGGTCATGGTTGGTGGACTGTAATCACACATGCCACAGCAATTCCTCCATGTTTTGATATAACCCTTTCATTTTACAGAAATGTAAACTGAAGCTCACAGAGGAAACAGACTTTTCTAAGGCCACACAATGCACATGCAACAGAGTACAAACCAAACATGTTCTCCTGACTCTATCCAGGGTTTTTTTGTTTTTGTGTGGATAAACTCTGACTAAAGAAGAAAATTTGACAGGATCAAGGAGCTAAGGGTTTGCAGAAGACAGCTCCCACCTCAGAAATAAAGAAGCAAACTCACAAATTCCCAAAGATCCTTAAACAAAAATCCTCTCTCAATCTTAGGAAGTTATTATCTCTCCACTCTTTTTTCTGAGCTTCTTTCCTCTTCTCTCTACACTAGTCTAGCATATTGTTCTACTGATCTCAAACAAGATTATCTACCGTTAGGAAATTTGGGTTCTTTTTCTTTTTAATTCTTTTATTGCTACATTTGAGGTATACAATACATTTGCATTTCTCATTGGGAACTTGTACCTTTACATAATGCATCTTGGTTCTTATTTTTTCCCCATTCCCAGCCCTCCCTTCACCCCCTCCACCCT
>NW_004624760.1:15393588-15458303 GCF_000247695.1 Heterocephalus glaber | reverse complement strand
CATTGGAAATTTGCACCTGTACATAATCTCTCTTGGTTCTTATTTTTCACCCTTGCCCTGCCCTCCCTTCAACCCCTCCATCCTTCCCTATTTACAAAGACTTTTTTCCATTTTTCTATTTTCTCATATTAATTCCATTCCCTTCTTTCCTTTCCCCTTCCCCTTCCACTTCCCCTTCCCCTTTGCCCCTTTTCTTCCTATTTCATACTATCTATTATACCTTTTAGTCCTTATGTACACTTTCAGTTTCTCACACTAGAGAAACTATTTGGTATGTATACATTGTGTCCTATTTATTTCACTTAAGAGTATCGCCTCAATGTGCATCCATTTAGTTATAAATGTCTCTAATTTCTCATTTTTTATGGCTGAGTTTTTATGGTTTTTATTTTAAAACCACATTTTCTTTATCCAGTCTCCATTTGATGGGCATTTCAGCTGTTTCCAAGTTTTAGCTATTACAAATTGTGCTGCTATGAACATGGGTGCACATATATCACTGTGGTATGATTCTTTTAATTTGTTGGGGAAGATCCCCAGCAGGGGAATAGCTGGGTCAAATGGGACCTCCAGTCATAGATCTTTGAGGTATCTCCATACTGATTTCCACAGTGGTTGCACCAGTCAACACTCGCACCAGCAGTGGAGCAGGGTTCCTCTTTCCCCACAGCCCCACTAGCATTTGTTGTTGGTTGAGGAAATTTGGGTTCTTTTGGTAAACTTGAATCTTTCCAGTGAGGATCACACACAAACTTCCTTCTGACTATCATCCCCAAAGATTCCTTGATTATTGGCTTTGCCCCCTGCTCAAAATCATGGTAATGTGAGGCAGAACAGAGAAGCAACAACTGCAGTCCCTACTGTGAATTCCCCAGCACTCACACACATCCTCTTTTCAATAGCCACAAATCTTTCCTGAATCACCTGTGTTACAAAGCCACTAGTTCTTAACGTGGCTCTTCACACCTGCTTGGCCAAGCTTCTCTGCTTCATCTTTTCTCCATCCCTCTCCAATGACTAACAGCCCAGACTGAGAAGTGCAAATAGTGCTGGAGGCCCTGCTTTCACCCCATTCCCACATCACCATTTAGTTGTTAGTAAAGGGTACCCTTCCTTTTTGGCTCAGATAATGCTTCAGAAAGGTTGTTGTGTGTGACTGCCAATGTCCACCTTAGACACAATAGCATGTCCCATGAGCTCAAGGCTGCTCTGCTTGCCATACCTATTATAATAAAAGTATTATCAGCTACTTGGAAAACACATCCTGCATAAGCCTGCTTTTGTGACTATGATTACTATAGTTCCCTATCCTCCTTCTCCACTTGGTGACCCCTATTCAATTTTCAAAGCCTGGACCAAGAGTTCCCATCTTTAAGAACCTCCTGCTCAGCCACACAGCATGAAAAACTAGACACTTATAGCTAAATGGATGCACATTGAGGCAACACTCTTAAGTGAAATAAATAGGGCACACATGTGTAAAAACTGAATGGTTTCTCCGGTGTGAAAAACTGAAAGTGTAAATAAGGTTCAAATGGTATAATTGATAATGTGAAATAGGAAGAAAAGGTCTAAAGGAGTAGGGGAAGTGAGAAGGGTAGGGAAAGGAAAGAATGGAAAAGAAAAAATATGAGAAAAGGAAAAAATGGAAACAAAGTCTGTAAATAGGGAAGGGTGGAGGGGGTGAAGGGAGGGCAGGGAAAGGGGGGAAAATTAAGAACCAAGATATATCATGTACAGGTACAAGATCCCAATGATGACTATAACTGTATTTTATACCTAAAATGTACCAATAAACTTAATGCAAAAAAGAACCTCCAGTCTAAGTGAACCCCAGAAAAAGTTGCATACATCACTGTGATGGGTTAGATCTAAAACATGCCCCAAAATTCTCATTTGTGTGGAAGGTGATTGGATCATGAGAGCAGAATGTATTCATTCATCTATTGAGTTCAGTAGCTGAATGTGCTGTTGGGAGGTGGAGCTCTGGTTAGAGGTGGATTACTAGGCCTGTGAACTGGAAGGGTACATTCTTGCCTCCCCACTCCTGCCTTCTCTCTCTGCTGCCCCACTGCCATGGGTAAAGCACCTTTCCACTGCTATGCCCTCTTACCATGCTATTGCTGCCTTGGAACCAGCTGACCACGGACCAAAGTTGTGAGCCAAAACAAATCTCTCTGCCTTTAAATTGGTGATGTTGGATATTTCATTGTGATGTTGGCTAAGGCAACTATTATTTCATCAGTATAGTAGGGTAGGGGTTAGGCCAAACACTCTGGAGACAGATGATATTAGGGTTTAGTTCTAGAATGTCCCCCACAGGGCTTATATATTTGGAAGTGGGTCTGTTAAGAAGTGATTGGATCATGGGGAACTCTATTCATCAGTGGATTGATACAGTGATCAGTCTATAGGTAAATATGCTGTTAGCATGTGGGGTCTGTTTGGAAAAAGCATGTCACTGGGGGCCTGCCTTGGAGGTTTTATCTCCCTCCCTGGATCCTCCCTTCTCTCTGTGCTTTCTGTCTGCTCTAAATTGAGCAACTTTCTTCCACCATACTGTGGCATTTCTGCCTTGAGGCAGCTGGCAGTGGAGTGAACTCCCCCCACCAAAATAAGCCAAATTAAACCTCTCCTTTAAATTGCAGGTGCGGGATATTTTGTCCCAGCAATGGAAAAAATGACTAAAATAGATGGCCTGTGCACAAGTCCTTCCTCTACTCTCCTGCAGCTGTGTGATCTTGGGCAAGCTATTAGGCCTCTTTGTGCTTCTCCTTCCTCACCTGAAAACTCATGGAATGATTATGAGAACAAATGAATTAATGTGCTCAAAGCATATAATGTACTACATGGCACACACAGAACACTCAGCAAGTTTGTTGTTATCTAGCTCTTGAAATTTTCTAACATGATAATGATATACCTACCTGTCTCTAGCCCGAATTGCAAATTTCTTGAGGTCTGGGCTTTGATCTTAGTCATCTTCAATTCTTTGGCCACCTAATGCAACGCTGCTTACATAGGTGCTAATGAATATTTAATGGATGACTAAATGAATGAATAAATCTGTTTGAAGCCTCTCAGAGTCAGAATGGAAAGTCATTTTCCACTGTTTTTTGCTGCTGGTGGCATATCCTAGTTCAGAGGGACTCACGTGAAACGTTCCACGGCTGTCACTCTAAGTCAGAAGAGACATTGTATCTCAGTGATATCTAACCTCATGTTTACCTTGCAGTCTTTTAATAACCTCTCACTAACTCAAAAAATTAAAATTCCTGCCTGTCTTGATGTTATCCTTGAGTGGCAAGCACTGTTAGCTACCCACAAACACACACACACACACTTTCCCCTTGAGCTTCTAATGAAGCAGAAGCCAACATGACTCTTTTATGTACCTATTTGTTGGCACTAATAGAGTCAGCAGAGACAGACACACCTTTTCCCTGGGAACTGGTGCAGAACAGCATGAGCAGTACACAGTATTTGGAAATGAGCTCACAGGTATCAATATTTTACAATGATAAGAGTGCATGTCACTATTGCCTTTCTACAAACATGTTCATTCTTGAACTGCATGTGACCCTTGCAAACTATGTTTCTAGTCATTCATTCATTCATTCAACAAATAAGTACTGAAGTCTACTTTATAGCCAGAACATCCATGTTGTGCACCTCCAGGGACACTATGCAGGTCATACTCTGTGGAATGGTAGTTTACCACCTGAGGGTTGAGCTATCAGACATGGTAGCCCTACAAGGGGCAATGCTATAAAGAAAGAAATGAATGAGGACACTCATAGTCAAGTAAGGAAGTAAGATTTGCAAGCATATAAATCACCAATCCATTGTCCTGTAGAGTAGAAACAGGAGTAGAAACAGAACCACATCCAGGGTAGACAGGCATTTCAAAGGCATGTTGAATTGACTCTGAGAGATCATGCAAGATTTCTTGATGGTAGTGATATTTGATTTAGGTTTTGAAAGATGCATAGGAATCTATTAAGCAAATTAGAATGGGAGATTTGAGGCTAGTGATTGTGCAGGTTAAGAGGATAAAGGAGGATGTGCAAAGATATCTAGACATGAAAGAGCAGGGTTTTGGGATGCACTAAGCCACTAATGCATTATTAGAGCATTAGTTTTTAAGGTCTGTGAAGCAGGTAGTAAAGTTGGAGAGGGATGAAGGTGTCAAGTAATAAGAGACCTTGGATATTGTGGGAAGAAGCTAAGACTTACCAGTGGCTAATGTAGAGCTGTGATGAGGTGGGAAATAGGAGTGGAACATAACCACACCAAATGGGAAGACAAGGATCCCTTGTATTTATGTGAACCTTTTCAAACTACTATGCAGAAGGATTGAATGATTAAAGCCTATTCTGATTTTGGTGAGGGGGAAAATTATAGGAACTTCATGTCAAAACTAAGTACCAGGCATACAGGAATATGAGTAGAAATCCAAAAAGTCATATTTATAATTTGGAATTTCTTCTCACATGTCTTACTCAGAGAAGTCAAACATGGAAATATCTGCAACGCACACAGAGTCAACAGGACATAGCACACACCCCTGACCTGCTGTGAGAAAAATCAAGGAGATGGAAACAGTAGCAGGTGGACATCCTTCCATTTCCAATTGCTGTGTATGACAGCAAATGGTTGTTTGTAGGTCCAGATGTCAGGCTCCAGAGCTTAGACCTCAAATCACGGGTTCTGAAGTTCAGTGAGTAAGGATACACATCGTGCCTTCTGGTGTAGTCACAGACTGGGACACTGAAACCAGCTCCACATCCATGGCTGGAGGAACTCCAGCCCATTTCCTGTTGTGTTTGGGAGTCCTGCACCTGGTGGCTTGAATTGCTTGATCAAGCATTGCCCTATGGAAAGCATTGTCTTGTAAAGAATTTGTCAACTCCTTTGCCGAGTGGACAGCCTGCAAAGGATCAGTCTCAGAGTTGATATTAACCTTGTAAACCTGGCCCTAAGGAATCATCCAATACAGTGTTACTTGAGGTGTGTCAAGATTTTAGCCTCTCCCAGTGACTTCATAAAATATGCAGATTCTAGGGTTACATCCTCATCCTTCCAAATCAGAATCTCTGGGGAAGTGGGGCCAGGGAATATGGATTTTCCACCACCTACCAGCACACTGTGATGTGTACTAAAATTCTGAAACTACCTATCAGACTCAAAATTATAACTTTCCACTTGGAGAACCTGAAGTTTACAAAACGGGGAGCACTTTCTCAAGACCACACAGAAAACCAGAGATGGAAGACATGGTCCTCAGCCTCCTGAATCTATCAATGTAATTTTGAAAGTTCAGCTATATTTACAAGGAAGAAATGAGACTGGCAAACATACAGAGTGCTCAAAAGTTGCTTGAGAATACTGATATCCATAATTATAATCTTCACAACAATCTTCTGATTTTGCTCATAGTTTTTTCTGAAGAACCAGAGACTCAATGAAGTGAAGTAATGACGGTGCTTTGACTCCAAAGTCAGTGTTTTTTACTTCTCAAGAAGATCAAAGAAGAATGCAAATCATCAAAGTAACAGAAGGTGCAAGTGGGAGGTAGAGATTCTGGGGCCTGCAAAGGTGACGGTGCTTTTCTATGAAGGAAAAGTTACTTGGAGACGCCATCTTAGACGAGAATTTTTGAACTAGGCCTTGAAAGAAGTTTTAAGTTGGTTAAAAAGAGTCAGAGATTTCAGGGTCTTTGCCATAATGAATTCTTAAAAGAGTGACACTGGGGTATTGAAAACATGATTGTAATGTTTCTGGGGGGAAAATTAACGGTCTCATCCTGCAGAGGATGGATATTGGTGATGCTGACTTATGTGCACACTGCAGAGCTTCCCTAATCAGCTTTTCCTCTTAGTGCAGCTCAGGGTGAAGGCTGAGGGCTGAAAATAGTCCACTCCAAAATCTTTTGATTGCAAAGTGTTTCAAGAGAGAAGACGTGGGTGACAGACTAATAAAACTCAGGAACAGTTTGCATTTATGTTTTCCACCCCAAGCTTCCCAACCGTGGATGCAAAAGCCTCCTCAAGGTTCCAGCTCCACCACCCTCTTCAATCAGTTTGTTCTGGTGTTTATTGAGCACCTATTTGTGCTACCAGTGTGGTCATTTGTGATAAGTGTGTTGCTTAATTCTCAACTAAACCTGAGAGATAGATTTACACTAGGAAAACCTTTAAGGATTAAAAACGTACCAGATCTGTCAATATTTCTTAAATGGCTGTTATGTGGTCTTCTGTAGACCGAAATGATGTCACCTTCATGAAAAGCCCATCTATTAAGTAGATATTATTACTGGGTTTTTTGCTGCAATAGTGTGACAGCTGCATGAGAATAAGACTATATTTGTCCTCGTGACTAACATGTCCTAGAGGGGTCCAGTAGATGCTTGATAATTGATCATTATGTGGAGGGAGGAGGAAATAAATTAATGAGTGATGTTGATGACTTAATTTTCAGCACACAACTTGGAAGTGACTATTTTCATCTCCATTTCCAAGTGGATAAACAGAAGTTATCAAGATCAAAAAGCAGGATAGCAGTGGGCAGAGGAGGAGTGAGCCTCAGTTGTTCTGGATCTAACCTCAAGGCCCATCTCACTAAATCAAACTTTGCTGCCTTGAATTTGCAGATGCTAGGGACTGTGGATTTACAGATGAGTAACAGGAGTTCCAAAGCAAGCAAAGGGAAAGAAAGATTAAAAGCTCTAGAAAGAAAGGCTGAGACTTCTCCCAAAGACTCACTTTAGTGAGTTCCCGCTATGAATGAGGCACACTATATAAAACACAAGTTAATGAATAATGACAACAACATCAAACATTTATCGTGTACATAAGGGCTTTTTTTTGATCACTGGGGATTGGACTCAGAGCCTTCACACTGAGCTACATCTTCAGGATAAATTCATTCATTCATTCATTGACAGGAGCTTGGTAAATCACTAACTGTCCAGACTAGGCTCAAACTTCTGATCCATCTGCCTGGGCCTGCCAGAATATTGGCAGATGTGTACCACCATGTGTGGCTTTAAAGTTTTACTTGTGTAATGGAAGAGAAAATTTTACAAACTGAAGTTCTGGAGAAGTGATGACACTCTTATTTGGAATATACCTTTAAGTACAGCCCTCCTGTGAGAGACAAAAGGTACTGGCTGCACAGATGTGCACAGGACAGAGAGGATGGGGAGAGCGAGGAGAGGAAGACAAGTGGGCAGTGAGAGCCCTGTTCTGTAAGGTCCTCTTGACGGCCACACTTCCAAAGAAATTTGTGACTCACAGCAGGGTCAGTGCACGTGCAGTGAAAAATCAAACAACACAGAACCAAGAACCCAAGAATCATGGGAAGTCAGAGAAAAGCAGACACTATTACTCCCATCTTGCAGATAGGGAAACTGAGATTTTGCATGGTAATCTAATTCACCTACAATCATCATTAAAAAATGGGGCCAAGGACTGGGGATTTAGCTTAGTGGTGCCACCGCCTGCCTCGCAAGCACAAGGTCCCGAGTTTGATCCCCGGTACCAAAAAAAAAGAAAAAAAAAATGGGGCCAAGATTTAATCTTAGGCCAACAAAATATTAACTACCTCATTTTTAAAAAGTAATAAAATGTCACAGTTCCCTGTTTCCTTTTACATAAAACCTGGTCTCAAAATTCTACCTCTCAGTCCCAAGGCAATTTTTTTTTCTTGCATTTTTCATTTTTGATGACTCCCGTCACATTCCTCCCATCACAAATATTTATTTAGCTTGTTCCATAATAAACCATGTTCTTTTCAGGACTAGAGCTATGTTTGGTTCCCCTATATATACCTAGAGAAGAAAATGAAAAACTAAATAAATGTGAACCCAATGAAAGTAATTCTTCATTTGTGTATCTCTAATTAGCAATGAAAGCCTTTGTTCTAATAGAAAAGAATCAAGAGTGTAGGCAGTTATCTTTTGTGGAATATAGGGGTTATGGGAGACCTCACTGATACTTCTGTATCTGAAATCAGCTCTATTTTGCCTTTGCAAGTGGCTTTCCCTGATGGAAAAACCAAGAGAGCGAAGATAGAAAGAACATTCTTCAAGCCTTTGAAAATTAAGACACAAGAGGAGTAAAAAACAAAGTGTAGATACAAAAGCAAATATTAGTTAGGAATTTGACAACAAAAATTTGAATTAAGAAATTAAATGGAGGAAAAGAACTTAAATGGTGTAGGAGTTCCTACCGATAGATTACAGAGCTGTAAAACAACATCTCTTGCTCCTATTCCTCTGCAAACAATTCCGCGTACAAATGTATTTTTGGCACAAACGGCTCTGTCCTAAGATTCTTGATTATAATTATAATAATGGGTTTCTGAAAGCCTGCAAGTGGTTCTGGGAATGATAATAAGGGTTGAGAAAAGATATGTTGTTTATGTGGCTCATGTTTGTGGAATATTCAATGAAGGTGGAAAGAAAAGCTCATGTTATGCTTTCCACAAACTCCAAAATATACAATTACACACAGGCAGACCATTGCCGCCTCCTTTTCCTCCAGCACACACCGGCCATCAATTCCATCATCGCACAAGCTGGAGACTGTGGCAAAGTCAGGAAACCGATCACTCGTTCCTGTTTTTCCTCCAGGAGTTGCTCATGCCCTATACCGAGCCCAAGATTCTCCATCAGCAAGAGAGCACTCTGAGCTACAAGCCTCAGAAAAACTGCTTGAAGTGCGCAGTCCTCCCCTAACCTACATTTCTTCCTTGGCAAGTTATCCAATCCTCTTTCCTTCAGTTGCCACATGGGAATTATGTCCTGTTTCTCTTCAGAAATCCCACAACCCTGAAGTAGATCCTTTAGATGATGATCGAAGGGGCCTCTATTACTTTGGAAGCTTCCTAAGAACATGGAACCTACCTGAGCCATTGTTTTGTTTTTAACTGTGATAAGACACACAATATGACATTTGGCATTTTAAAGTGTATGTGTGTCAGCGGCATTAAGTGTGTTCATACTGTTATACTACCATCATCCTTCTCTACTTCCACAATTTTACATCAACACAAAGAAAACCTGCACCCATTAAGCCAGTGATGGCAAGCCTCTTAGACCTTTCAATGATACCAACAGCCCATTGTGGCATGCGTGCCTTAGGTTCACCACCACTGCACTAAGCAGTCATTTCCTGTTCTCCTTCCAGTCTAGCAAACTTTAATCCTTGGGCCAGGGATGAACAGTATTTATTCCTGTCTTGCCAATAGTAGGTCAGATTAATGTTTATCAAGTCCAATAATTGCCCATTTAGTTCAATAATATCTGACTAGTCTACTCTAGAATGAAAATTATAATTTTTTACAGAATACTAAAGACCACAATAATAGTAACAGTCATATTTTGAGTGTTTAATATGTATCAGCATTCTGCTGCTGATAAATGCATTACCCCCATTCAGTCATCCCAAAAATTCTGAGTGTCATGGTTTAGATCTTAAATGTTCCCCAAAAGCTCATGTGTTGAAGACTTGTCCCCAGCTGATAGCTCTACTGGGAAGTGATGGAAATTTTATATGTGAAATCTACCGGAAGAAAGTAGATCATCACAGTCATGCTTTTAAAGGGTATAGTGGCATCCTGGCTCCTTCTCCTCTCTCTTTACTTCCCATGTGCCATTAAGAGAACAGTTTTGTTCTCCTAGAGGATCCCCACTGTGATGTTCTACCTTGCCACAGGCCCAAAGTGATAGAACTAAGCAACCATGGACTGAAACCTCTGAAACCATGAACCAAAATAAATATTTCTTCCTTTTGACTTGACTTCTCAAGTATTTTGTTACTGCCACAAAAAGCAGACTAACATAATGACAGAGGCCTTATCCTATTTGACAGATGGAGAAATTGAGGTACACAGACCTTAAGGTTTACAATCCAAATTGGTCTGATTCCAAACTCAATATAAATATTTAAGCAGTAGCGAGTTACATTGCTTTTACTACTAAATGACCTGATGGAGTCTTCAGTAAGTCTTTTTAATTTTCTCTTTCTGTAATTCCCAGATTCAGGCTGACTCCCCAGTATACCCAGCTTCCTAATGTGTCAATCTTTTGCCTAAGAGGACTTGACAGTGATTCCTCATCTTAGGAAAAGTCCCCTTCAGGCTTTGTAACAGTATGCATCCATTCAGTTTCCACTATGCCTGTGCCTTCTTGTATATCTTCTCACCCAGCCCTCTGAGGTGAATAATATCCTTCCCCTATGGGGGAGGAGCTAATTGAGAAGCAAATGCAAGGTTCAGGTGGATAGAGAATAAAGTCAGCTCTATAACTGGGAAAGCCAATTTAGGCAATGCAGCTCAGACTTATGGCCATTAGTTCCCTCTCACTCCATTCCTGGGGACAGTCAATGGAAAGAACTGGACATGGAAGGGCTGACAGTGATCCATGACTACCCAGAAGCCACTATCCTGACTCATACTCAAAGGTGAGCCCAAGAGAGGCCTCACCTGCTCCTTGGCCTTATAGAGGCCCATGAACAACCTTGAGATTCTGTATCTTATACTTCATTTGAGGTTTGTAGTGATTGGGGGAGGTGAATTTGTCTTCCCCAGTTCTATAGATAAGAAACCCAAGATTCACAAAGACCAAGTTTCTTGACTTTGGAACCCACTTGCCCCTCAGTCTGTGACATCAGATTTCTCTTGGTGAGCTCTGTGTGGTTCTGAATCACTGTGAACTCAGTGTCTCATCCCCAACTCTGGTGTTTATTCTAAAAGACCTTTGAATGTCATGCTTCTGTGAACCCCATTTTGCTCATAGGAAGCTAGAGAGAAAACACTCCCAAGCCTCAGTCTTGAGTCTTGAGGAGCCACATGTCAGTGTCTTCATTCCCACAGGCATGGTCAGTCCCTCTCCACTCTTTGTAATCTAACCCTGCTCCCTGGAGCTTTGTGTTTTTACTCAGAAACCTGGTCTCTCATTCACACCATTTCTGTCCATTAACAGCATAAAGCTGCAAATACGCATTAGCAGACTGTACATCCTGCAATCAGCTCCAACTCAATACCATTATATGATTAAAGAGCAGTCATTCATGACTCATAACCAAGCCATGCTTTCTCACATACACTTTATGTTAAATGATATAGAGGAATAAATGCACATCAGTAGATCATAACACCACTTACTGACCACATAATAGATGCACGCACCATGCTAAGCACTCTCTGTTCAATATCTCACTTAATCTTCTTTCTCCCACCGTCATAATCCCAAGTGACTGTAGGTTTCCTGATGGGCAAAATCAGAGGTGGCCCTGCACAGAACCTGCACCTGTAGTAAGCACTCAGAATTTACTGATATTCCATAAACAATTACTAAGTTCCAGGAATTTGTAATCAGTTCACTGGAAGCCCCACTGGCCTTTTGGCTTTCCCGAAAAGAGAAACCAGTTTTGAAGCATTTAATAATTTTTCCATATTTCCCCAGATAGTAAGTAAAAAATCCAAGCAGAGCCCTCATTCTCCATTTCTACAAGTAAAGCGGTTTCCACTACACTACGAATGAATGAAATAAAAAGAGTACACAGTCTAGTCTGCAATCTCAAAGTGCTTCTTCTAGTTAATAAATCAGGCTAACACTCCAGAAAAGAATAATTGAGTCTACAGTAATAAGTAGAAGTCACTGAAACCAGGGCTCACAGGAAGGTAAGCTTGCTTGAAAGGTTTGGGAAAGGTTTCATGAGGACAATGGAGGTGTGACTCTGGGAGGATATGAATGGAACGGAACATGGGAGGAATTGCATGAGCAAAGATTGAGAGGCAGAAATGGCAAGGCACAGACAAAAATGGGGGAGAGCATCCTAACCTGAAGTTAGGGTACAGAGATTGAGGCAGGGTTGCAGGAACCTGACCACTAGTGAACAGACAGATGATGTCACAGATGACTAAGTTCAGAAAAATCACAGTGGGAATTATGTTTAAAATGATGAACCTGAATACAGGATGAAAAAGGATCTGAGCTAACCCCAATACTTCCAATGAACTTTATACACACTGGGTGCTTAGTAAGTGTGTAACTGAATGAATGGACAAATAAATAGACGAATGAACCAAGGAAGGAGAAAATAGAAGTTGGAGTACCACTGGCCACTAGGAGACCTGAGATCTGAGCTACATGATGTCAGGAAAGCTTGGCTAGGCTTAGAAGAACAATGGGTTAAGTGGGTGCTATGGTTTGGATGTGATTTGAGTGTACCCCATAAAGGTCCATGTGCTTGACGCTTGTGGAAATGTTGGAAGGTAATGGCACCTTTAAGAGGTGGGTGGGTCCAGGTGGGAAGTAATTTAAGTCAGGGGAGTGGGGAACCACGCTGAGAAAAGAGTAATGTAGTTCTTGTGGGATCCGCATTAGTTCCTGTAAGAGTAAGGTGTCGCAAAAAGAGCTAGCCTGGACCCCAAATGTTTCTACCTTCCATGTGGCTGTTCTCTGCCTCCCACATACACTTTTATTCCATATTATGAAGTGGTCATTCATGTGACCTTGCCAAGATACTGGCACCACTCCAGGTGAAGCCTCCAGCCACAAGAATCACGAGCCAAATAAACCTCTTTTCTTCACAAAGTGTCCAGCTTTATGTGTTTTGTTATAGAAACAGAAAATAAACTTAATAGAGTAGGTAATGAAACAAAGACAATGACAAAGCTGCTTTTGTTTCTTTTCAACCTTGTTTGCTTTTTCCCATAGTGCTGGGAACCTGAACATGTTCCACGTTTCTGAGCAAACAATGAAACCAGTGCAAGAGGCAAGAAGAATGTCTCTCATAAAATGACATATTGATTAACAAAAAGGTGGCACACCAATGACATACGCTGGTGTCACTTTCTTTCCAGAGACAGAAATCACGTAACATGTCTAGATGCTCATTCCAGAAGACTGTTGCAGAACAATAACCCTGTCCACAGAGACTAAAGTGAGATGTGAGAGGTACAAGGCTCTTAGCAATGTGAGCAGCAGCCCTCTGAACTCTTTGTTGACTAATTTGCATTAGAAATCACACAGAACATGACCTCATAGAGCAGAGCTGAAACTGCCTCTCTCCGCCATTTGACTTTTTCAGGGGCAAAAATTTATAATTCAGCAACTTTCAGCTATACAGAATCTGATACTGGTTTTTCCTCATTGATGTTGATCCATTTTTACCCTATGTGCCTCTAACTCACAGATTAAACAAAATAAAGTTTGGAAGAAGCAGACCCAAGAGAAGCATGCTAAACTGTAGGTCTGTTCAGAATAGCCAGTCCTTGTCTTGATGTGCTGACCTACTACTGTTTTTAGCTCCCTCCTCCCATCTAGCTACACAATGAGATGCTGCCCATGAACCCTCGTCTGAGATGGAGAAGCTCCTATCTGCTAGGTTCCCTATGCTGTATCTATCCATCTAACAACCTTCCTTTCTTTTTTCTCTCTATCCATCCATGCATCTAACCACCCATCCTTTCCATACACAAAACGTCTTCCAGGTGCCCTCTACTGTGCTAGCATTAGTGATACTGCAGTCACTAACACAAGCAGTGCACATAGCTACTTGCAACTGCTCTCACTCCCATGCTAATGTTTATTTTCTTTTCCCAGTGACTTTTAGCCCCAGTGTCCTTCCTCTGAATGACCTTTCTAAAGACTAGAATGGTGGAATAGGAAGAACCTAATAACTATAACTTTAAGAAAGTTGTTTCCCTGGTCTAAGACTTATTTCCCCCCTTGTTAAATATGAATAAAAATAGTAAATATCTCAGAGTTACTGGAAGGAAAGAAATGAGAGCCTGGTACAGGGTAAGTTCTCAATAATTGGTTATTATCCATACCACCATCACCATCCCTAAAAGAAAAATGATAAATTTCTCTTATTAAAATCTCTGTGCTTACAGTATTTCAACAGGTGTGTATTGCTCATACTGTAGGTTGAGTGTCCCTTATCTGAAATATTGAGACCAGAAGAGTTTTGGATTTCAAATTGTTTTTAGATTTAGAAATATTCACATATACATAATGAGCCATTATGGGGATGGAGTTCAAGTCTAAACATGAAATTCATTTATGTTTCATATATGCCCCACACACTTACCTTGGAAATATTTTTATAGGGTATTTCTAGTGCTTCTGCATTTTAACTGCAACCTATCACCTGAGGTCAGGTGCGGAATTTTCTACTCGTAGTGTCAGGGTGGGGCAAAAAAGTTCAAGATTTTAGAGTACTATGGATTTCAAATTTTTGAATTGGGGGTGTTAACCCTCGTACCAGTAATCCAAATCCTTGCAGTCAACCACAAAGCTCAACAGAATCTGACTCCATCTGCCTCTCCAGCATTAGCTCACATCACAAATCCCCTCACCCTCCCTGTCCTGTAATAACACCCATTTTTTCTTCCATTTTTCCCCTGCAAGTCTCTAGTGCTACTCACCAAATACCTCTGGTTCTCCTCCATAGCAAGTTGAAAGCTCCTGATGCAAAAGATCCAGTCTGCATTCCTGAACGAAAAGAAGATGCAGCCATTATAGTACAGTACGGATGGGGATGGACATGAAATACAAGTAAGAGGTAAATATTCACCATTGTTATGAAGGAATGTCTGTGTCTCTCTGAATTCATATATTGAAACCCTGACCTCCAGTGTGATGTTATTAGGTAGGGCCTTTAAGAAATGAAGCCATCACTGTGGGGACCTCAGGAAAGGGACTATAAGTTGAGACGCCAGAGATTTTTTCTACTTAGACCTTTAAAGATACAATGAGAAGGCGGCAATCTGCAAACCTGAGACCTGACCCTCAGCAGACACCAGATCTGCTGCTATCTTGATCTTGGACTTCTCAGTATCCAGAACTGGAAGAGCTTAGGGTTCTATAGGCCAGCTGGTCTTTGGTGTTCTTATAGCAGCCTGAACTGAATAAACAATTATGTTCTAACCTCCAGGAGCTTTTAGTTACTGCAGAAAATCTAACATATCTGACAATACACTGACCATCCTCCCTCCAATGAAAAGGACAAGCTGGCCCATCTCCCTGGAAGTTTCTTCCCTCTCCATTTAAATCACTCCTTCAGATCTCAAAACTCAAGTATTTCTTCTTCAGAGAAGTGTTCCCTAACTATGTTATTCTCTCCTATCACAGGCTCTCATCCTATCAAGTGTCTCTCCTTCATAGCTCTTCTCAAAGTGGCAATTTTGCTTTTATTTATTTGATGATTTTTATTAATTTCCATCTCTCCCATTGGGTTGTAATTTTCACAGAAGTGCAGTCCAGATCTGTTATGGCTCATTGTCTTATCCTTACCACATTCCATGGTCCAGCCCCAGTAACCTCTCCATAAATACCTGTCAAGGGAATGAATGAAATAATAAAAGAAGGAGATAAGGGAGGAAGGAAGGAACAAAGAAAAGGAAGGAGGGACAAAAGAAGGAAGGAAGGAACAGAGGGAGGGAAGGGAGGAGGGAGGGAGAGATATAGGGAGGAAGGAAACAATACAGGGAGAAATTGTTGAGTGGGTGGAGGAGTGATAAATACTCGGGACAAATGCTCTTTTCCTTAGTTTCTAAGTCTACCCTATCTTACCCTATTAATTCCACTTTAACTGAGTTATTAAACCAGAAGAAATCTGGACATATTGCCTATTTTATGTTATTTGCCTTTGAAAAATACTTAGAAAAGTTGATAAACTCTAGGCTGTGGTCAGATTCTAGGATCTATCCCTGGCCAGCCAATGCCTGCAGGTAGCTCAACTCAGTTTCTGTCACTTTGTACCTAGGTGGGGGTCATTACAAAACTCCAACAGCCACATCTCCCACTCCGGAGTCTGCCAAAGCCCTGGATCTGGGGCCTATGGATGAAGATTGCTGTACCCCAGAGGCTACAGCCTACCCACTGGTGGTGTGTGGCCCTCTAAAAACACAACTGGCTTCACCTCTCTACAAATCAGATTTACAGAACACAGTGTATTTTGAAAGGCTGGGACACCTCTGGGGCCTCACAGTTCAATGAAGCTCATTATGGAAATCAGATAAATGCTGAGGAGCGAGATAAGTGTGAACTGTTTAGCAAGCCCTTCCACCGAGACAGGAGACACACAGACTGTGCTAATGGGAGCTCATTTGTGGCCCCCTTTGGTCATTCAAACTTCTATCTGCTGCTGTGACTAATATTCAGGGAGACAGGTGCACATCTGTATGAAAGAGCTCTCTCTCCAAGGGGCTTAGGTGACTGGTGAAGGGAAACAGGAACAAGCAGAGAGGGGCCAAGCCCTGGACCTCAGAGTCAGCAGGTCAGTTTATCCCAGACTCCACCTCCAGAAGACAAAACTCCCCTCCTAGCCTCCAGGGTAGTAAATTTGAGGCCTGATAAGTTTTTAGAAATAAGCAAAGTTAACAATGACCTTTAAACTGACTTTCTACTAGGTAGAAAAGCACTTCACAGTTTATATGACATTTTCACTTTCCTGAACTTGTTTGAGCCTTCCAAGATTTTGACTGGGAACATGTATTGCTAGCATCCCCATTTGCCAGCTGCAGAATAAAGTGACCTCCTCAAATTATTATTGTAAATGTTTTTCTGTCTCCAACTACAATGCACTTCCCACTTCACCACAGCTCCTTAAGTGGAATCATTAGAATTCTATTAGTGGGTTTCAGGGGATCCTTGAACTTCTTAGTCCATAGATGAATTTTGAACTTCTTATACTCATATACAAATGTTGTATATGTTCATATATGGGCCATTTTTTTTCTGCGAAATAAAATTGAACACTTTTGTAAGTCTCAGGTGGACTGAAATTTCTAAGAAGTTAAAAATCACAAGCAGAACTAGAATCGCTGAGGGCAGCAGATATTGAACCTAGTGATCCAGGGAAGAACTTGGGTTCGATGATTTTATCCAGTCACTTATTTTTCCCAAAGAAGAAAGTGGAGTGTGATTTGGTCCCCGACCTCAACAGCTCCCCATTCCTGGGCACTGCCCCCGAAGGGTGATCTATGCAGTGCCCACTTTGCCTCCCAGCCCCTGCAGGCAGTGCCCGCTCTGCTCTGATTAGAGCCACAGACCCTGCACTCCAGGACCTTCAGCCCCACCTTGGCACCCCATGGCCCCCTTGTGCAGGGATGGGATTAGAGAGACAGGCTGTGACTGTATAAATACAGTGTTTGATTCTGTCTTCAATGATCTGGAAATGTGGGCCTTGATTTTTAGTTTTGAAAGGTGAGTGAAAGAGATATCAACTTAATTACTGAGTTTTTTGGGATGCCCCATTAAGTTTACCCAGCCTTACCCAGCTAAATCTCAGAGTATTCAGCATCTGTGAGGAAGCCCTGTCTTGTCCTTATTCTTAAGTCCTCTATGCTTAGGGGGGCCCTGGGAGAACCTTGAAGAAGACCAACCCACTCCCCTCATTTTGGAGCACAGTGTGTGACTTAAAGAGCATAATAGGCCTTAGGACAAGAGGATGTGGGTTTGAATCCTGGCTGGTTTGAATCCTATGAAACCTGAGGGAAGTCAGTTAGTTTATTTGAGCTTTTGTTTTCTTATCTGTGAAAAGGGGACAACAGTGTTATCCACTTCAGTCTATCTGATAATTTCCGGACCATGAGAATAATCCAGGCATGTGTCAATGCCCTCACTGCTTAGCTTTAATTTAAATGAGAAAGTGAACAATGAGGAAGAGTTGAGGCTTTTTATGAGAGGATTCAATGCCTCCCTATTGATCTGTGAACTCTGATTTTGGAGACATGCAGCCCTGGATTTGAAATCTTGTTGCTCCCACTTACTTTAAGACTTAACCTCTCTGAGCTTCACTATTGATACTTATAAATGAAAATAATAACACCTTTCATATAAAATGGTTGTGAGGGTAAAGCATATTCAGTGCACATGCACCTGACATATACTTATTAAAGTACTAAATATTATTAAAGGGAAAGAGACTGAGACAAGGAGAATAACAGGTCCAAGGGCACACAGCAGGACTGAACTTCAGCTCCTTGAGCTAATTCCTTCTGGTGCCCATAAGGTAGACCCAGAGACTGGACATATTTGAGGCAGCAAGAAAGCTAGATACCAACTTCTGAATTTGGTAGCATCAGGTGACACCAAGTAACTTCAACTCAACACCTGGATTTCTTGCTCCCATTTAATGAGTCACCCAGCCATACCAGGACTACCTTAGCCACAGCCAGTGTGGAAGGCTGCTGTGTGTGTGTGTGTGTGTGTGTGTGTGTGTGTGTGTGTGTGTGAGTGGGATATGTCTGGCCCGCGGCTGGTTATAAACTGCCTCTTACCAGGGCCTGTACAGCAGACTCCTGCATTTCCCAGAATAATCTCGCTCATTATGATGCCGGCAGACTTTTCAAGCCAGCTCATTTTTCTTCCCTTTGTCTCAAATTCCAATACCCTGCCCTTTTCACAAGATTTCCGAGAGAGCAGTTCACAGGGCCCAGTTTGCTGAGAGAAGGGGGGTGGAAGTGTCCCCAGAGGGTGAGCAGTATCTCAGCCTTAGTTTAAAAAAAGATGAAGGAAAGAGCTTTCTCTGCTAAATCTCCCCATTTTGGAATCAAATGTTGTTTAAAATTCAGGACAAATTTTCAGCTCTCTTGCTGACAAATTCAACACAAGCACAGAGGGGAGGGGAGAGGGAGGGGAGGGGTCCACGTGGGAGTTACCTCAGCATCCTTCCATAAAGGACAAACAAGTGCACACCTACTGTGTACGAGATTCTGCACTAGGCTTCATGGATCCTACAAAAAGCAAAACAGAAACCTTCCCTCCTGTGGAACTGAAGGTGTAGTGAAGGAGAGAGATGCGACTGAATAACCATCCACATTCGTAATCATACCCTGGATACTTGCTTCAGTGCAGAAGTACATGGGATAATGCAAGCATGCAGCTAGGACCCAACCCAGGCAGGGGTCATAGGAAACTCACTAAGGCAACATCAGCTCTGGGACAGAATGATGACAAATGGGCTCACCTAAGTGAGGACAGACGAAAACCTTCCTAGGAGGAGAGCCCCCACATCGACAATGTCTCAAGGGTGAGAAGGATATATCCTCTGCATCCCGGGAGGGCAAGGAGAAGAAGGGATGGGGAAAGGGAAGGGGCAGATGAGCGGATAATGCAGGCAGAGGATGATCATCCAGGATCTTGTGGATGTGAGAAATCTATTGTCCCTATGGTTAGAATGAGAGGGAATCATATAGGGGTCTGAAGTAGGGGGAAAGTATGCAAGGTTTGTGGTTTGCAAAAGCTACTCCAGCCATTGAGTGTAGAACAGACTGGGTCAAAGCAGGGGAAGAAACAAGGAGCCAGACAAGCAAGAGGGCACTATGAATAGTGAAGGTGGTAGTGACAAAAAGAAAGAAGTGGCAAATGCCAGTAGGGTTGCAAAACCAGGCACAGATTCTCCCTTTCCCAGTAGGCACATATGTTCATAGCCACTGGCTACACTGATGCTAAGATGGGCCACCAGACTTTCTTTGACCAATAGGACAATAGCGAACAGGAAGCAAGCAGACTTGAACACTTGCATGTTGGGACTTGCTCTATCTTGCTGTGTTTGTGGTCACTGTGCGAAGGCACTCAGGTTAGCCTGCTGGAGGATAGCGAGGATGTGGCCCAGTCTCCCTCGCTCCTCAGCCAACACCCTGCAGATTTCCAGACATTAGTGATGATGTCCTGAATTATTCAGCTTCCAACAGATCAGGATGTATACATAACAGAGATCCTAGACAGTCTTCCAGGGAACTCTAAGTAATGTGGGTAAGCATACGGAAGAAGGCATCGAGGGGCCAGCACAGGAGGAGTAACAGAAGCCAATGAAGGCTGCAGAGACAAGTCATGCCACCCAGAGGCCACTCTGCCACTTATCTCTGAAGAAGGCTGCTTTCCAGTCATCCTAATGGTACAATGCCATACTAGGCAGGACCCAGATTCTGATCCTGGCTTTCATGCTTCACAGTCAATGTTGGAAAGGTGGATCACATGCCCACTTCAAGCAAGATTAAAGAAATGTCTGTATTTGGAATACCTGTCATACACTAGGAATAGCTCAGATATTCAGTGTCAGGATGAAATGGGTTAATGCATATAAGGTGGTTATCACAGTAGCAATTGCATTAGCAAGTACTCAACAATTAGTAAGCACTAGTCAAAACTATTGTTGGTATTTTTTCCATTGATTGCCAGAGTAACCCTCTGTGAAACAGTCAGTCAGTGGCTCTAAAAACATACTTCCTGGATTTAAGTGTTAGCTCTTTCTACTTTCTTGCTGTGTGACTTTGAGCAAGTAATTTAACCACTTTGAGCCTCTGTTTTCTTGCTCTAAACCGGAAATCCTATTTCATTGTGTTGTTGTAAGAATTAAAAGATATAATACTGGACCGGGGATTTAGCTCAGTGGTTTGGCTGCTGCTGCGCAAGAGCAAGGACCCGAGTTCAATCCCTGGTACAAAAAAATAAATAACTAAATAAATAAAAGGTATAATACTTATAAAATATTTAACTCCTAAACTAGGTACCTCCTATGCTTCTAGTAAATGTCAGCTATTATTAGGCACCTCATTTTGCAGATAACAAAATTGAGGCTCAGTTCAGTGATGAAACACACTCCAGGTAACATATCTAATAAGTGGTAAGGCTGGGACTTAACTCCGAAAAATCTAATTCTCTATCCTGTGCTCCTAACTGGTACTTCAGATGGTTCTGAAGAAACTTTCACCAGCATTATTATTAAACACATTCTTGTTTCTGACCAAAGTCATTGTACAACTCTAGCCATAAATAATGGCTTTTCTGGAAAAACTTTTAAGTCCCCAGAGAGGTCAGAATTAATATATGTTCCTGATATACAAGCATACCACATCACATTTCCAACTTGGTTTTACGAGAGGAAGCTCTAAAGTTCTATGATTTGAAGGTGGTAAATGGTAACGACAAGGTATTAAACTTTGTGGGGGAGTGACTGCCTCAAATCCCCTCTGGAATGAGCCAAGGTGTAAATAAATGAATACCTAAGGACGACTGCATGGGGAGTGAGATGCCTGGGCCTGAGGGAAACCAGTTCCCTCACCAATCCACCATGTGACCAAGCAGGATCTTTAACCCGCTCTGCACGCACATTTCCCAGGTAGTCTACAGACTCCTAATTTACAACTGAAACTGAGACACTTTTGGAGAGGGAAAAGTGACATGATTAACAATTGTACCAGGACCACAGATGCAAATTTGAGCTGAGAACCCTAAGACACGGCCTTCCTACCCACCAGCAAAATGCTGAAATCTCACCATCGTTTTAAGGGCTTTTCTGACTGTCATTTAATGACAAGATCTGTCACTGAGAGCTGATCTTTTTTTTTTTTTTTTGGTACCAGGGATGGAACTCGGGTACTTGCACTTGCACAGCAGGCAGAGAAATGACTGAGCTAAATCCCAGGCCCTGAGAGCTGATCTTGATAAGAAATGCTAGAGAACATCTGATCTTTCCCCAGGGAGAACAATGCAGTGAAGCGCCATGGGCCAAGGAGAAAGCTGGGCTGTATCTGCTGGCACAAACAGAACCATGACAGGTAAACAAAGCCACAAGAGAAGAAGATGCATTGCATGATAGCTCCTTGTGTCTCCGTGCTGCTTCCTGAGCTCACCGTGGGGCCTACCATGCCTTTCATCCCATCCATCAGACAAACAAAACAGAACTTAGCCTAGAACAGGAGAACTGCCTTGTTCTCTCCTAGTGATTCCAGATCTGAAGTGTCCTCATTCCTTGATACACTGTATCTATCTTCCAGACTTTTCTTGGCCCACCGGTCCAGCAAACATGACTTGGATCCCAATCCTGAGCTATGTACCCAGCTTGGCAAGCAACACAGGCCAAGGTGCTGAGATAATGACACAGCTGTCTGTTTGGCTCCTAGGATCTAGTTGCAGGAGAAATCCTGGAAGGAACTATTTCCAAACATACTTACCATCTGTTTGACTTGAATGAGAGCTCCTTGCTGAGAAGTCAGTGGTCCTACCTGGTGACTAATTACCAAGACAGTCTGCAGGTTGGTCACCTTGGCGATCTCTTCCTGGGTATAGTTCTCCTCCTTGATGATGATATAAGAAGCCTCTTGAACTTGGCACTGATTCAGAAGAATGAGAAGCTCTCAATCAGAAGCACTTCTCTTGCCATGCTTCTGCTCCATGATTTGATGGAATTATTCTTTAATATAGCTGCATTTCTACCCCACATCAGAAATGATTGAAGACAAGGGAAAACATTCCTATGAAAAATGGGAGTTTTCAGTCAAGCAAACAGAAATCTGAAGGGTGATTTGATTAGAGTAGCCAAGTGGTCCAGCAAATGGAGCAATGAATTTCGAGTAAGGGCCCCAGATCCCGGGAGTGGCAGCAGCACAAGGTATGAAGCCTCTCTCAGTCTCTCTCACTCCTAATCCATCTCACTAGACTTCTGGGTGGCTCAATAGGATAATGGGCATGAAGTGCTCAGAAACTCCAAAGTGCCAGTTCATATGTAAATAATTAGCATCTTTTAGGCTGTGAAGTGTTTTTAAAGAGAAGGTTGCCACTGATCAATTATTCTCTTTGCTCATACAAGACTGACAAGGCTCCTAAATTTCACATTCTGCATACATTGGCAGTTTTAATTTGCATTTCCTTACAGAATAGAAAAATCTCACAGCACCTTCTGCCTCCTTGGAAAGGAGGGCTGGTTCCCTGTGGGCTAGGGGATAGTGAAGTCTCAAACGTTAAGTGGGGCCTAAGGCGAAAGTGGGGAAACATAGAAAGAGAAGGTGAGGTTTCAAGTACAGAATCACCACGCATAACCCACTGTGACGTGAGCAAGATATTTTTGGGGAGAGAATGTTGCTTGTTTTTCTCTTATTTTCACCTTCCTCAACTAAAAAGGGAATTCTGGTTGACCTTTCCCCTTTGGCTTTTGAGAGTAGAATCTGCACCCTTTTTATTTCTTTATGTGGTCAGTAAATATTTTATTAAAAATGCTTAATTAACTAGAAACTATTCTAAGCATATGGAGAATTTGTGTATATATCCAAGCTCTTAAAGGCATCTCCAGCTTCTGATGCAGGAGGATCCTGACCCCACGTACTTTTAAGGGCCATTCTTACTTTTTTTTCTGATTCGAACATTGATCAACAAAAGGTCTGTGAAGGGTTTCTTCTCTTCCTCCTCCCTCCCAGGGCCCAGGTGGGTGTTGTGGCTGTCTTCACCTTATATAAGGCAAGAAGAAAGGCAATAAATTGTTTCTGCTTGGTTGCTGCCTCTGGGTGGGGATGTTCTATGATGTTCTCATGAGTAGTGTTAGCTTGTAAGAAGTTATGTTCTCCTACAGAAGCTGGGAAATTGATCCTGCTCTTGCCATCTACCTGTGATCAACTCCTTCATTCTTTCTCTCCCACCTTGAGGATGGTGTCTCTGGACAAGTCACTTTGCCTTGCTGTACCTCGCTACCTCTCTAGCAAAATAGGCATCCCAATTCAGGTACTGAAGAGCTGCTAGGGGAAGCAAATGAGATGATGTGTAAGTGGTGCCCAGCTTCAAGCCTGGCACTGGCTAAAGGCACAATGTGGAGTAGCTGTTCTTATTTTCTTAATCAGCAGCTGATTGAAGTGTAGTTCAAGGATCAGGTAAGGTAACAGAGGAAAAGTCCTTCACTTCGTGTAAGGTCCTAATGAGTACTCCAAAAGTACCGCTATTCTCAATGGAGATAAAAACATGTGCATTGTGTGATCGAAAAATCCAGTGAATGTTTAAATTTTAAAAGTAAAAAAAGAGTCTCTTACAGGAAAAGATACATTGCCACAAACCCCCCTCAAAATTCTCCCACTTGCTGCAAACACATGTGTCCCATCATTCCTGCCACTGCTTGAAGTAGTTCTGGAAGTCCTCTCATGAATGTCTTTAGTTGCACTAGTGTAGCTTTCTCAGTGTTCTGAATCTATTAAAAACATTTACCTTTTGTGGTCCTTTTGACTTTGAGGAAGAGCCAGAAGTCTTCCAGTGACAAATCCAATAAATAAGGAGAATGAGGACACACCATAATATTTTTTGTGAGCCTGTCTTTCTACTGGATTGCACTCAGCGCAGCATTCACTGTATTTTTCATCACACCTCATAAAGATACTCATGAAAGAGAACTTTCATAACTGCTTCAGAAAGTGGTAAGAATGGAATTAATATGAGAAAACGAAAAAACGGAAACAAAGTTTTTGTAAATAGGGAGGGATGGAGGGGTTGAAGGGAGGGCAAGGGAAAGGGGAAAAAATAGGAGAGATTATGTAAAGGTGCAAATTTCCAATGATGAATGTCATTATATTTTATATCTAAAATATACCAATAAAATTAATTAAAAAAAAAGAAAATGGTGAGAAAGACGGCATAATATGTTCAAAGCAAGGAGAGTATTTTGAGAAAGATTAATGGCACTGAATTTTTTTTTAAATTTCAATATTCACTTTATATAGTTTGAGCACACCTTGTACATTGCAACAATTATAATGGGAGGTAGCAATATATGAAGCAGATACAGACTACTCAGCTATATCAAAGGAAAGAGATGCTTTCATCTGAGAAACAGACTCAGTTTCCCCAATTTCTCTGATGATAAGACTCACTCTAAGGCTCATTAAACTCGAGTTCCTCAGCCAGATATGTATCTCGTCTCTTGGGAGCGGGCCAGGAGGGCAGCTGGAGAGCTGTACATTTAAGAAGCACCCCAGTATTTGTATCATGAATGAAATCTGGAAGCCTTGGGAGTGAAAGTCATGCTAGCTGGGACTTGTCCTGCAGGTGACAAAACTAATAATAATCTCCAGCTGTTTTTGGGAAACAAGCACTGTACTTGACATCAATTGTCATGAACATCCCATAAGATAGGTATCACTGAGTCAGAGAAAAGAGGCTTTATTTGGCATGCAGGAAGTATTGAGGGGGTTTGGACACAGAGAGTTGGGTGAGTGGCACTTCTTTACATGTCATTTGTTTAGTTGAAGGACACATATCAGCAGAAGCAATGGAGAGGACCCAGGCCTAAGAGAGGTAAGCTCAAATCTGTGCTCCCTCACTCTGGGGCCTTCAGTCACAGATCTCTTTGTAAGATGAGGGGTGGAGTGGCTGATGTCCAAGCTGTCTCTCATTATACTATTCTGTATCATTGCTAAACCCTTCCTATGAGCCTCCTGTGCACAAAGAACAATAAAAGCAGGGAGACACATAGATAGGGAGACAAAATGGATTCCCACAGGACACCACAGAAAAAGAAAACCCTATCTCCACAGGACTGGACAATGTTTCTCTCTTCCTCCATCTTCAAAGTGTCAATGAGCACCATCACTGCTCCGCTACGATAGGAGACTCCGGAGTCATTCTCGACATCCCTCTCCTTCCCCACCACCTCAGTATCTGTTCCAGCACTGCTGGTTTGAAATCCCACCTCTACCATCATGGCCTAGGTGGAGCCACCTGTCTCAGTGGGACTGTTGCTGTCACCTCGTAACTGTTCTCCGTCTTCGCCGTTCGCCCAGCTCTGACTCATTCTCAGTAGCAAAAGAGACAGAAGCTTGCTATTCCACAGCTTGACACCCTGCAAAGTGTCCAATTGCTTAGGAAAAGGTCCAAATCTTACAACATCTCACACCGTCCTGCTTGGTCTGGTCCCCACTCCTTCTCCAACCTTATCCCATACAACTTCTTGCCACCATCGCAGCCCCCCACCCTGCACCCCCCACATTTTTCTGGAAGAATGAGTCATACTCCCTCTAATTTCCCACACTTTAATGGATGTCATTCGCTCCATCTAGGTTGATTCCTCCACTCCATCCCCTGCCCACCTTCACAGCTCAGTATTACTGTTGCTTCTCTAAGGAAACCTTCTCCAACGCCACCCCCTCCATTTAAATTCTATCAATTTGTATATTTGGGGGTAATCATATGATTAATGTCTGTGGCATGCTAAGCACTCAATAGTTGAAAAGCACAGGATCGTTAACTATTAATCATTTGCTTTCCAAGGACTAGAAGTTGAATGACAGAATTCAGGAGTGAATGAACATCATTCCTCATTTTCTGTAATAACCAATTCCAACCTCCTGTCCTTCCAAAGCCCTTTTCAGCCTGGCTCCTGATGAAGTCCCAGACACATGACCAGGGGCTTACCTAGCTCCTCCCACTTAATCCTTATAATGACTGACTGATGTCAGTATCATCCCCATTTCACAGATAAAGAGACTGAGATGCAGATAAAGGCGATGACATTCTCCATCCTTTAGTATGATGTCTATTCTTAATACTCTTTGATATTTATTTAGATTCTCTAATTTTGGGGGGTATTGGAGATTGAACCCGGGGTCTGACTTCACACTGAGCTACATCCCTAGCCTTTTTTTCTTTGTGTTTTAATTTTAGATAGGGTCTTATTAAATCCCTAAGTTACCCAGGCTGAACTCATATTTGTGATCTCTTTTCTCAGCCTCCCAGAGTGCTAGGACTACAAGTGTGTACCACCACACCCTGCTAGACTTTCTAATATTCTTGACTACTCCAGATTGGACTCAGGATGATTGAAATTTTGAAATAATGGGTATCTGCACATGTGAAGAGCTTCTAGGAAACAGGAGTTCATCGTGAAAGGGCCTTTGACAAAGACATGAACTGTAAAGCTAGTGTCAAGAAAATGGAAAACACAGGAATAAAGGTCAAAATGGACAATCTATGGTACTAAGAACCCCAAGTTCTAGAACTCTTGAGTGCTATCTTGGGGTGAGGAAAGTTGCTTTCATTCTTTGGGGACAAAAGCTATAAGAACGAGGCTGGGGATTTAGCTCAGTGGTTCCAGTGCCTGCCTCGCAAGCGTAAGGTCCCGAGTTTGATCCCCGGTACAAAAAAAAACTCTAAGAAAGAACCATACTGTGTTGCCAATATCATAACTGGTTTGGACAGATGTTATGTATACATACACACTCATACACACACACACACACACACACGCACATTCACACGCATGTTCTGAAGCTGCTCCCATGGCAATGCTGCCTGTAGTTTCTTACAAAAGCACAGTAGTTCTCCCTGATGACCAGGTGGTACAGGGGACGATGGAGAACACAGTGAATTTTCCACCCAGGGCATACTTGGATAAGATCTAATGTTATCAAAGCAAGAAATGGAGGTTTCTAAATCTCCAGATTACAGAGTAATTTAAACACAAGGCTTGTTGTGACAAAATATAGCATGATATATCAAAGTTGGTGGGAGGATTTTGTAAATGAAAGAGAAGAGAAGCTGGTAGCTTAGAAAAAGCAAGGAGGCTGGAAATTGAAGCTCTCTGGTGAGAGTAGGCTGGAAAGGACTTCTGGAAGGCAGCTAAATGGGAAATAGCAGCATACATTTAGGACTTTGAAAGGTTCCTATGTACTTTGTGCCAAAAATTAAGCATGCCACACCTAGCACCTCCTGTCCACCACCAGAGGTGGATAAATGTGCACCTCTAACATTAGAATTTTCATCCAGTACATCATCCTGAACTGGGCAGCCAGGGAAGCTCCACAGAGAACATTCTGTAAACTTGATGCTATGTCAAGGACAAAGACCAAGGAAACAAAGATGGCTGGAGAAAGAGCCGCCCAGAGCAGTGACCCAAACTTGAAAAATTTGAGATATGAACAAAAAGCCTAGCGAAATGGAAACTGTACAATGAACTGAGAGCAATGTTGATGATGATGATAGCCAAATTTTATGTGCCAAGTTCCATTATAAACGTCACAAATATTACTTCATTTAGCCCTCTCAAAGCCCATGTGCTGTGATTAAACTTTACTCCATGTAGAAATAAACTGGGATGCAAAAAATGTAAGTAATAGGTTCAAGGTTACCTATAAAGACAGAGGAAGAACTTGAGACTACACTCTTCTTAATCATCAGCCATGGTGCAGTCTAGCATGTAATGCCAAAAAGGGAGCCCTCGTGCCCACATGGGTCTCCAATATTATTTTCCGAAACTTTGTGTGTGGGTCAACCCCAAATCCCCAGTTACAGATAGCAGCAGCAGGGACGGGGTATAATTACAGAAAGACCTGCCACCTTGTGTTCTTATTTTTCCCCCTTAAATTCTTTTATTGGTACATTTTAGATATACAATATGTTTATATTTATCATTGGGTGCTTGTACCTGTACATGATGTATCTTGGTTCTTATTTTTTCCCCATTACCTGTGCGCCCTTCCCTATTTACATAGACTTCATTTCCTTTTTTTTCTTTTCTAATAATTTTTCCTTTCCCTTCTTCCCTTTCCCCTTCCCCTCCCACCACCCTTACTCCTTTGGACCTTTTCTTCCTATTTCAAATTATCAATTATTCATTTTAATCATTTTAACCCTTATTTACACTTTCATTTTCTCACAGTAGAGAAACTATTCAGTATTTACACATGTGTGTCATATTTATTTCATTTAAGAGCATGGCCTCAATATGCAACCATTTAGCCATAAATGTCTCTAGTTTCTCATTCTTTATGGCTGAGTAGTACTCCATTTTATTTTTTAAAAACCCCATATCTTGTGTTCTTTTATTGGGATGTTTCAATTAGTTCATGACTATTGAGAAAAATAAGGCTTATAGATGAAGGAGATGGGGCTTAAGGTTGAAAGTGTGCAGTACACCTGAACATAGACAGCCATTTACACCTTCTAGAGAATGTTTGGCTCCTGGTTCCCAAAGTCATTAACTGCTGATATGGTTGGAAAGTCTCTAGACCAAACTTCACCTCATTTCCTCATCTGTAAGAAGGGGATTGTAGCATTAGAGGATCATTATGAAGGTTAGATTAGATAATACAGGTAAATCACTTGACACAGTTATGGGATTTTATAATTAAGATTCAAGGAAGATGATACAATAAGCATCAGCCCTGGTTTGCAAACAAGTCCAGGTAGACCAGTCATTCAGGCTGTTCAGAAGTCTGTTGAGAAAAGGCAAGGGAAGGAATAAAATAATACTGGGTGCATTTGTTGGGTTGTCCTGGGCCCTATAAATCTCTTCTGAGGAATATGAGGACATCAAGCCCACAATTCATATTCAGATTGTGTTCTGCAGTTATTCTGATTACATTCTTTGAAGAAGGTTCACACCCATTTTACAAATGAAGAAACTGAAGTTCCCATGCCAGGTCATGCATTAGGTTGGCATTGCATAGGACCATAACCCAAGTCTCCTGCTCCTGAATCCAGCAGTCGTGTGGTAGTAGCCCTGGGCTGTCCTCCCTCCTGCCCTCCTCCTCCTGCAGCCAGAAATGAGCAAAAGAACAGGCTCTACCACAGTGGGGCTAAGACCTGACTTTGCCTTTCTCAGAATGAAAGAAGATGCCCAAAATATAAGAAAGGTCACAAGACACATTAGTTTTCTCTAGGTGATTATTTTTTAATCTGACAGTTACAGAGTAGTGTTTGTATATTATGTCGATTTGTTGTTGCATTTGTTGTTGATGGGGTTAATTTTGAAAAATGTTAGCAAAGATGGAACATGTATGCATGTGTAGCCGAGGTCTTGTGTTATGGCAGTCTCTTAAGATTGTGTAGCTCTAAGAAGTGTGGTATATGTGTATAGTGTGCTTCTATGGTGTGTTTTAGTGGAGGTGTGCATGTGTGTACATGTGTATTTCTACGTTTTTACCTGTACTTCTATCTGAGTTAGCTGGACACGCATTTATACATATGCTGTTTGTGATGTGGGGTATGCATCTGTGCTTTTGCTATTATTTGTGCATATGGTATGTGTGTAGGTATTATCTGTGTGAGTGAATTGTGCACATCTGCTGTGTGTGCTACACATGTGTGAACTATTGCCTGGAATGATTGTGAGAAGTGTTCTGTGTAGCTTGGCTGCGTGGGTGTGTCTTAGTGTCGACAGCTGGGTTTTGTATGTGGCTACATGGAGTGTGTGGGCAGGATGTGTTCAGCATATGTGCATATTGTGTGTCTGCGTGTGTACCAATGTACATCACTTGTGTCCTACAGGTCACAGTGCAGTGTATCAGAATGAATACAGGTTCTGTGTTTGTATGTGAGTGAGTGTTCATTTTACTTTTATCTGGGCGCTTTGGTGTGTGCATGCATGTGTGTGTGTGTGTGTGTGTGTGTGTGTGTGCGCGCGCGTGTGTACCTGTGTATTCCTGACACGAATTCCTCATCGGGCCTGTCTGGGAGTGATTTATGCACCTCCCCACTTTTCCCCGCTCCCTTTCTCTGCCTCCATCCTGGTGTTGGCATCAGGTAGTTATTAGCTGGTCAGACATTTTTATCTCCTCAAAATATCCGATCGCTCATATCCAGCTCAGTAATCACAGGAATGGGCCTCAGAGATGTCGTTTATGCTGCAGCCTCCATAGACCAGGAGAACTCGTGTCACTTTTACCTATTAGTCCCTGAGAATAAAGACTCGAAAGCAAAATAGCTGCCGTCTGAGCTGGGGTTAACTATTTCTGAGCCAGGTTGAGGCTTTCTTTACTGAAGAAACAAATACTGTAGAGGTTGTGGCTGGAATACAAAGGGCTTGAAAATACTGGAACACCCCAACTTCCGCCTGTCATAAGATACCTAGGCTCAACCACTGATTCTCAAGTGGGATTCTGCTGGAATTTACTGGGGAGGTGCAGGGAATGCTGCAGCATGGAATATGACTGTGGAGAACATTGTGGGACGTTTAGCTTGCTCAGCCCTGCCTGCTTGGTGCCTGACACACACTTTTTATCTGCAAAATGTCCGCAATTGCCAAATCCCCAAGAGAGCATAAGAGCAGTTACATTCTCTTATGAAACACTGAGGTAAACAAACTATGTAGGTGTGATAGGAATGGATTAGAAGTGATTCAAATGACAACTTTCAGGCATCATCCTTCAAGAAGGCTCTGTTGCATTCAATTTATTGATCCATCTATTTGTTCTTATTCATCGTTTCAACAAACAAATATTTATCGCCCACCTACTCTATGCCAGGTGCATGTCTAAGCATCAAAGATAGAATAAGAAAAAAGTAAGTAAGGCCACTGTTCTCAAAACCTTTGCGTTTTAGTAAGCTGGAAACTCAGTACATATGTAAATAAACAAACAGAAAGATAGGATGGTGGTGAGACCCTTGAAGGCAATGGAATGGTATCATTTCATAGTATAAAGGGGCGGGTTTCCTTGGTTTTAGAGAGGGGAGGGAGGAAAAGTTCTCTCTGAAATAGAACATAGAAGCCAAGGCTTCAGTAAAAATAGTACAGATGTGTAAGATCTGGTGATGGAAGACCATCTCATGCTAGGCACAGACTCAGTGTGTTTGAAGAACGGAACAAAATAGCCAGGAAGGGGTGAAATGAGTGGAGAAAGGGCCTGAGGCTGAGCAGAAGATAAAAGTTGGAGAGGAGGCCAAGTTCAGATCATATAAGGGCTTTAGTCTATGGCTAAAGTCAGTTTTAGTCTAAGAGCAACGAGAATCTCCTGTAGGATTTTTTAAAAATCAGACATGTGTCGAATAGCTTATAAGGATAAGGACAGAAGCCAGATCAGAAGAGCCACCATATGCCACAAGGAAGCAAAAGCTATGAAGGAGAGAAAAGCCATGAGCAGCTGTGGTGCAGGGCAGGGGTTCCCAACCTGGACCGACCGTGCATGGAACCGCCTAGCACACACTGCCAACCCACCCGAGTTCCTCACCCTGTAAGACAGAGGTGGGATCTGAGAATTGGCACTAATGACTTTTTTCGAGGTGATCCTACTGGCCAAAGGACATACTTGAAAACTACTGCAGTAGAGAAAAGATACAGGGGAAAGACCGGGAACACGGGCATGCAGAGCTGCTTCACCTCATCAAGAAAGTAAGAAAAAAGTGACAAAAATAATAATAATTCCTACTACACACCCGGTACTATGCAAAGTGTTGTGCAGGCATCATCCAAAACAACAACACTGTAATGCAGAGATTGGTATTCTCATCTTCCAGAAGAGGAAAGTCAGGTTTGAAAGGAACTCAGCATCCTGTCCAAGTTCACAGAGCCAGCAACCCAGTTTCCAACTTGAGCTGTCTGATTCCAGTCCATGCATTCAACTGAATGTATGAATGCTGTTACTGAAGACCCTGGGACTTCTTTAGATTCTGAGTCACTGTTCAGTTTAGGCCTCTGTAAGTCCCAGTTTTTGTTTTGTTTTTTTTCAGTTCTTAAATATGCTCATTGAGATTTGCAAGCCATGTCCACCCCTCCTCCTCTGGACCATACTCACCCAGATTATGTAAAACGCTCTGCCCTCAGTCAGACTTAGAGAGAGTCTCTGATTCTTGCCACCTACATAGAAAAATGAAAAAAAGTGTCCAAGCAAGAGCTAGACAGGCAAGACCTGACTACCTGAATGGTCCGTGGGATGGCTCTGTCCACTTCATGGGGCTGTGCTCTTCATCCATGGGCAAAGAAACGAGGCCAGATTCATTCTCGGTCTGTCTCCCCGCCCCCCCAGCACACACATACAAACTCACACATTCATGCAGGCACAATTTTTCATTCCATCAGTGTATCAGCATGCTAGGGATCCCTGACTGTAAATATTTTCTCCCAACATTTTTATCTACAAGGCATAAACAATTCTAGCATATGCTCAGCATGGGGCTACTCTGCAACTATTCCAGAGCATCTCTGCCTTTTCCTTGGGAACTGTGAAGATGGAGGTTTACAGGCACCTTTCTGGGGCTTCCTTCCTGACCACTGTCTCTTCAGTGGGCTATAAAAGATCAGTGCTCTCAACAGTCAAGAAGAGTCCAAAGGCGCACTTTCCCTGGAGAGAGCCACTGGCCACAAAGCACAAGGGCCTTGGACATGGGAATCAGAGCTTTCACTGCAGGTCACATGTAAATGTAAACAAAAGAGATTTCCAGAAGATATGAAGAATTCACAAATACTCCCAACAAAATGGGTTACTGTCACACAAAGTGTAAAATTCTCTCTGCAGAACTTCATGAATCACCACCACCCCCCAAATAAAGAATAACCTAATTACTGAGCACCTATAATGGACCAGGTGTTTTGCTTTCAGCACCTCACTTACCCTCACTACAATCATATAGGGTAGAGACGTTTATTATTTCTGTTTTGTAAATGAGAACATCAAGGTTCTGAGAGGTTGAATCATTTTGCTTCAAGGTCAAATGGCTGGTAAATTGTGGAGCCGGGATGCTAGGCAGGGTTCTTCTAACTCCAGAGTCCACACGAGTCCACGTGTGTTCAGCTACTTCCCGAGGCATAGGACACTGGTTCAGCATGGACCGCAGACTGCCCTGGACTCTAAACGCACAACCGGTCTGTCTCCTTGCACCCCAGCTTGGGAGGTCATTTGAACCTTCTCTACCACTACCTTCACTACAAGAACTTCCTTCTGTGGTATTGATACCTCTCATCTGGAATAAGGCTTTTAGTCCAAAAGCTTGAACACTTATTGTTGGCATGGACCAAGTGAGGAAGTGGATGATTCATTGACAAATATAAATCAAATGTGGTTTTGTTAGAAAAAAAACCTTAAATGACATAATGACTAGGAAATATAGAGCAGTGATGCACGAGAATTCCAGTTGCTCCATGTCTTGACAACACTTGGTATTATCAGTTCTTTACATTTTAACCTTTCTGGTGGGCATGGGAGCATTTTTTTTTGTAGTCTAATTTCTTTTTTCCCTGTACCTAATAATGCTGAACAGCTTTCATATGCTTATTTGCCGCTGTGATGTGCTCTTACGTGCTCAAGTCTTTTGTAATTGGGTTATCTTTTGCTTCTTTATTAATAATTCTTCATGTATTTTTTTTTTCATTAAGTTTGTTGGTACATTTTAGGTATACAATACAGTTACATTCCTCATTGGGATCTTGTACCTTTACATGATGTATCTTAGTTCTTATTTTTTCCCCATTGTCCTACCCTCCCTTCACCCCCTCCTCCTTTCCCTATTTACAAAAACTTTGTTTCCATTTTTTTCCTTTTCTCATATTTTTTCTTTTCCCTTCTTTCCTTTCCCCTACCCCTTCCACTTCCCCTACTCATTTAGTCCTTTCCTTCCTATTTCACAATATCAATTATACATTTTGATCCTTATTTACACTTCTAGTTTTTCACACCGGAGAAACTATTCGGTATTTACACGTGTGTCCTATTTATTTCACTTAAGAGTATATGGGCTTAATGTGCATCCACTCAGCTATAAATGTCTCTGTTTTCTCATTCTGTATGGCTGAGTGGTACTCTGTTTTATAAAAAAAAAACACATTTTCCTTATCCAATTCTTCATGTATTCTTAATGTGAGCCTGTTTTAGCCATTCAAAGTGCTGTAACAAAAATCCCATATCTTGGGTAATTTATAAGCAAAAAATTTGTTGTTCAAACTTCTGGATTGTGGGAAGTCCAATGTCAAGGTCCAGAGATTTGGTATCCCGACAGTGGCACTCACCTTCTAGCTGTGTCCTCACATAGCAGGAAAAGAAAACACACTCACTTCAGCTCATTTCACAAGGATGGAGCCTTCATGGCTTAGCTGCCTCTCAAAGGGCCACCTCTTCATATCTCCCCATCGGGGATCAGGTTTCAATGTGTGCACTTGGTAAGGATGCCAACATCCAGCCCACAGAAGAGCCCTTTGTCACATATATGTGTTGGGAATGTTTTCTCAGTTTGTCGCTTCCTTTTCACTCTGATAAACAAATGCTCTTAATTTTAATGGCATTCATTTTCATCATTCTCTTCTTTAAATAATTTTTATAACCTGATAATAATATTTTTGGTGCTACCGGCAATTGAACCAAGGGCCTTTACACTGAACTACAGTCCCAGACCATTTTCTTTCTGTTTTTCTTTCTTTCTTTCTCTTTCTTTCTTTCCTTTCTTTCTTTCTTCTTTCCTCCTTCCTTCCTTCCTTCCTTTCTTCCTTCCTTCCTTTCTTCCTTCCCCCATTTCTTCCTTATTTTGAGACAGGGCTTTGTTAAGTCACTAAGTTAAGTTGCCCAAGATGGGCTGGAATTTGTAATCCTCCTACCTCAGCCTCCCAAAGTGTTAGGATTACAGTGGTGCACAAACACACCTGGGTTTATTAATAATTCTTTACTTGCCTCCAAATTATGGAGATACTCTCCTCCTAGAAACTATTGCTTTACTTTTTTCATGAATATCTACAATCTATCTTGAATTCATTTATGTCCAATTAGTCAAGCAAAGGTCATCTTTTTCCTGCTAGATGGCAATTATGTCTTTTTGGTAAATCAGGTGATGAAATATGTGTGGGTAAATTTCTGAAATCTTTTAAGCCTATCTTTAAAACTGAGACTCTTAAGAACATTGGTCTAGATTGTTGAAAAACCAGAATTTTAATATTAAGCCCAACATTAATCATCAGTTTTCTACAAAAACTGGGGTAATATTTCCCTCCTCTGAACATCTATTTTTATTTACTAGATAGATAGATAGATAGATAAATTGAATGAACAAGATGACTGCATTGCTCTCTGTGTTCTTATATACAATGGCTTATGGAATCTAAAGTTTTCTTATAATTACCCTCACTCCTGTAGCTAATTTTTAATCTCAAAATAGAGATGACATGAGCCTAAAAATTAGGGGACTTCATGGAAATCTTTTTGAAGGAAAGAAAACATACAAAGCTGAATGGGCATGTGCAGCATTGTTAGGCCTTAGGTGGATAATTGTATTTGTTTGTTATTACAATTAAGCCACAAATTTAGTGGTATAAAACAAGACTGATCTGCAGAGGTTCTCCTCTTGACCCACAGAGCTAAAATCAAGGTGTCAACAAGGCTGGGTTCCTTTTTTGGAACAAGGCTCTACATACAAATGGTTTTCTTAGACACTGATCTCACCCATTCCTTCATCCTCGAAGCCAATGGTGCTTCATATCTCTAACCTTTCTTCCATTGCCTCATTTTTCCCTTTTTGACCTTAAAAGTTTCTTCCCTTTTAAGGACCCATGTGATTAATCAGGTAGAGTCAACTGAGAATATCCAGAATAATCTCCTCCAGAAAGGTCCTTACTTAATCACCTCTACAAAACTGTTTACAAATTTCTACAAACAGGATGTAGGTATTTTCAGGGATTATAATTCTGCCTTGGAGAAGCTTAGCAACTCACAGGTGGGTGAGTTGTTGAACTGATGATGGGCCCCATAAATATTTGTTGAATTAAATTAGCCTTTGTTTTTCAAATATCTTTAATCTGCCATTGGGTAGTAAATTAAAGATCCAGAAAATAAGAAAGGATGTGGAGGTTGACCACTAACAAAAGAGATGTTTAGGAATCCTGTGTTCTATGCATAATGATGCAACTCACTAGGTGTGTGACTTCAGGGGAGACTCTTGGCCTCTCTGGATAGAAGTTCCTCCATCTTTTTATTGAGCATTTTGGAAAGCACACAACAACTATATATGAAGCAGTCAGGTGAAGAATAAAAAGAAGAGAGGTGGGATCTTTGCCAACTAGAAGACAACACCCTATGTAAAAGCATTGCGATGACATGTTTGTGCTTGCCAAGTAGACCACTGAGGGGGAGTCTCTGTGCCCTAAACCAGCCAGTCTCCAGTGATGCTCCTAGCTCTGTCTGCTGGGCTTTGCAGAGCCTCATCTCGTATGCATATGGGTCTGTATTTTCCCACCTTCAGCAGTAGAAGGTGAAGTGTGAAGCCCAACTGAAGCACTTATATAACAAGATGGAGAAAAGAAGGAGCTGAAGAGAAAAGATCAGAACCTTCCTTCCCCCCATCCTCAGACTGCAAAGGCACTGCTCTGATTACACAGCATCCCAGCTATGCTGAGTTCAGCCTGGCCAGGGCTGGAAGGAGACCCAGAGCAGCCCAGGCCTCATTTCTGAAGGGTGTTATTTCACCCCTGCTTCCCAGATAATGTAACTGAGTCACTCAATTGAGCATAAAATAGAAATTTGGCTTCTTATCTGCCTCAGACCTGACTTTACTATTTTCTTTCTGCAAAATACATTTTTCACTATCTTATCTTCTAATAAACAATCCTGGCTCGGCAGCCTTGTGGCAATGGCACTGAATGCATTTAAGAGACATATTTTTCCTCTCTCCCTGCTTAAAGTCTTCTGTTTAAAAGCCTACATTTCTTCCCTCCTTTCTGGAAAAAATATTCATCCCATTTGTATGCAGTCTTCCTTTAAAGAACATACACATTTTTCATGAGTCGTTCTGAAGGATTCCTTCCTATTTTCTCTTTTGCTCACTCAATCAGAATTAAAAGAAGTACGTACTTCCACAGCAATGCTGTGTGAACTGGGTGGATGTTAGGACTGGGTGGGGGAGTTTCGGGGGGCTCTTTTACAAAAGAGACAATTTCTAGAATGATCAGACCCCACTGAGTCCTCCAAAACTGTGTGGTGGGCAGAACATATGGATGAAGAGTCAGCTCTGAATCCTTAATGTTGTCTCTCAGATCCAGACTCTCATCAGAGCCACCGGGCAGGGAAGCTTAAGCCTCAGAGGAAAGAAGAGGCAGAAGGAGCCAATATTTAGTGGTGCTTTTTTAGAACAACCTTATAAGGAAACAGCTCCATTGGTCAAGAGAAGGAAATACTCTCCTTATTACAGAAGGAGAAACCGAGGCTTGAGGTGATAATGTACATCCTGAAGATAGAATTCTATACCAATTCTCTTGGCCTCTGAACATCAGTTTAAGAACTACAGTTATAAAGAGACACATTTCATGGCATAATGTTTGTAATTTCTGGGCAATTGCTTTATTTTAAGTATAACCTGCAAAGAAATGGGGGTGAATGTCACTCTTTTTAAAATTAATTTTATTGGTACATTTTAGGTGTACAATACAATGACACTCATCATTGGAAATCTGCACCTTTACATAATCTCTCTTGTTCTTATTTTTCCCCCTTCCCCTGCCCTCCCTTCAACCTCTCCATTCCTCCCTATTTACAAAGTCTTTGTTTCCATTTTTTCATTTTCTCATACCACTCTGAAAATGGCCCTCATCCTGCTGACTCCAACTCCTCCAATTTTATGCGAGAAAATGTAGCATGTCATAGACTCCTGGACTATCCAGTTTACAAAAGCACTTACCTCCCTTGTTTCAATTTATAGTCAAAACTCAGCTTCTGTCTCAGCTGGTCCTGCTGGCCTCTTCACACACTTACTCAAACGTGCCACAGCTCTTTTTCTCTCTGGGCCTTCACTGTGTTGTTGTCCTCACCTATAACACAGACTCATACTCATTCTTCACATGTGAGCTCAAAGGATGCCTCCCCAGGAAAGCCTTCCTTGACCACCCTCCCTATTACAGCTCCCTTTCTTGTTCTGTCTATCTGCACTGCACTCCCTTCCTCCACAGTGGTATTGCAAATATCCACATACCTGTGCTCTTGCACATTTAACCTGCCTCTCTCACCAGTGTGTTAAAGCTGATGAGTAAGGAACTATGTTATTTTGTTTTCAACTCAGCACCGCTGAGCCTAGTACCCTACTTGGCTCACCCTACTTGGTGAATGCTTAAACATCATTTGTTGAAACTGACTGTCACAACAACGACATGTAACAGGCATTTAGTGCTACATGCTGATGAGTAATGGAATTAATAGTAAGAGTTCACAATTCTTCTGGGCTTGTTGTGTGCCTGGCAGGAGGCTCAGAACTTTACTACTTTAACTGTCTGAGTTGAGTATGATCCTTATTCCCTCTTTAGAGATGAGGAAACTGAGACAAAAGGAACACACAGCTGAAGCTAGAGCACATGATTTCCTGTTAAAGCCCCTATTGTTTCTACGGAAACACTTGGTTTTATATATGAGCCACCTACAGCAAGAAGCAAAGAATCACACAGAAATCACATTTAAGCCAAGTCTCTGGTTTGGAAAATTATCTGATAAGAATTTGCAGTCTCCTCCAACATTTGCCAATCATAAGTCAAAGGAATCTATGCAAAAGAACAGGCATACTTCATGAGCTGGGGACCTTTGGGAGAGTCCTGGCCACAGCCCTTCTGGAACAAGACCATCTATCTGCTTGCTTTGCCTTCTCCTAGAGGCCAATGCCTCTGGCTCAGCTGCCCTCTGCCCACACCTAGGCCTTTGCCAGTTCAAGAACTCCATTTCTCACTTGCAGCCCGGAGAACAGGATGAGGTCAATAGGTCCTTCTGCTCCTGCAGGAAGCCAGAGAAGATTAATCTGAGGACAGAAAGATGACACAGGGCAGCCGAGGAGATTTATGACGGAGGAAAATCCAGGCCAAGGTCCCTGGGTCTTGTTTCTCTCTGTCTTTTGACTGCCACAGGCCTGTGGTTGGAAGAAATTTCCAGAGGTCATCCGCTCCAGCCCCCACCTCCTAAATACCTTCAGGCAAGAGCATATCATCTGATGATTGCAACACTTAGGTTCTCCACAGCTCTCTCCCCTCCGTGTAGTGGACTCAGACCAGGTCTAGGCATTATAACCTGGCATTGGAGAGCTCCAGAGGTCTGGCTCCATGCTTTCTAATCTTCCCTAAGCCCCAAACATAAATTCCACTGCAGCCAAACTGACATTTCCCATCCCCTCCCTTCTGGCCCCGACATACCACCTGTTTGCCCTCGCTGCACCTCTCATTTAGAATGCTTTTCCCCTGCTCTTCAGCAAGACACGTTTTCTAAGGCTTAGTGCAAACTTTTGTCCCTTAGGGGCTTCCTTTTCTATCGCAGGTCCTCATCACACGAATTCATCTTAATGAGGGTATGTCTTTTCTTTTTTATTTTTCTTATTAAATATTTGCAATTCCATCACTTCTTGGCAGCTCTAAAGTAGTTATGATACATTTCTATTTATTTCGCACTCAGTACCAGAGACCCTTACAATGTGATACCTGCTGCTTAGCCAGCCTTCCCAAACACAGAATGCACTGCTTTGCCTTTGTACAATCCTGACCCCTCTACTTACAAATACTCTTCTTCTCAGCCTGAAAAATCTTATTCATCAAGGGCAAAAGGAACTAACAACCTAGACTTGCAGGTGCCATGTGACTGTTCAGTTGGGCACTGCATTGAGATCATGATATAATCTCAATTAATCTTTATCAGACCCTTGGATATAGCTATCTACTATGCCTAGTATATGGATAATGATACTGGGGAAAGCACTCATTTGTCTATATATTTATCTATTCATTCAATCCACAGTTATTTATGTTGCATCTACCGTATTCCAAATACACTACTGGGAGGTAAGCCCTAATGGAATGAAATTCAATAGATTTAGTCCTTGCTTTGTTTTAGGTTACTAACAGGAGAGACAGACATTGAACAAGCAATCACAAATGCACGAAGGTTGGAAAGGAAAAGTACAGAAGCTTTGCAGAGCTTTCCCGGCAGGAAGACTGGAAAGGACTCTGGATGCTATAATTCCAGAGACCAGGATGATGAGTAGTCTAAATTTAGGCAAAGAGGGACGGGGATTTAGCTCAGTGGTTTCACCGACTGCTATGCAAGTGCAAGGACCCGAGTTTGATCCCTGATACCAATTAAATAAATAAATAAATAAATAAGTAAATAAATAAATAAAATTTAGGCAAAGATTTAGGATGACCTATGTATGCGAAGTTGAACTCCTTATTAGAGACACTACAATCCACCTCAAATTTACAAGACCGTGAGTCCTTCCTGTCTCTACAGCTCCTATGGAAGTCTTTCCAATACTTTCTCCAGTCCTGAATAGCCATGGGTGGGGTTCCAGGGCACCCTGAGTCCAAGTCAGACCATAGTTACCATGTAAGGAGAAAGGCAGCCTTTTCTTGGGAGTTACAAACATACAAACAGTACTCTAATGTAGGAGTGAAGGTACGTTCACTGCTGAGACAACCCCAAAATGTCAGTGGCTTCATTTGGGCAGGGGAGAAGGCTTGGAAAGATTACCACCACTCACAAAATCATTGAGATACTCGAGCTTCTTTCATAGCATGGTTTGTCCTATCCTCTAGGGCCACTGAGTCTTCAAATGGGATAACTTTATCTAATTGGATGATGAATATGAAGAAAGAGTGAGGGAGCAGGGGGAAGAGAGTGCAAAGAAATGGAGAATACAGGGAAAGAGGAGAGGAGTAGAAAACAGGGAAAGAGGTGGGGAGAGAAAGGGAGAGAAGAAAAGAGGAGAAATAAAATGGAATGGAAAGGAAAGAAGTGAGAAAGGACCTTGAATTATGATCATATACATCATTGTAGCTTGCATTCTGCTGACTGTAAATCAATCTCATGACCAAATTTAATTCAAATGTTGGAACCAGCACCAGGCCCCATGTCCCCCAAGCTGGCCCAGACTCTAGACATACATAACACGGTGCCTGACCCAGCCTTTCCCCACTCCAAACACTTGCTTTACCATACACATCATGCAAACACACCAGTCACATTTCCAGGGGGTTACTCCTGGAAAGGATCCTGGACCTTACCAAATGGTCAAGGTTTGGCATGGAGATTGTAACATCCAGATAGAGGTATCTTTACTCTAAATTCATAAAGGTAGAGAAAAATTGTGATTCTAGACCAACTCGTTCATTTTACCAATAAGGAAACTGGGGCTATGGCAAGATGGGGAAGCAGCCCAAGGACACAGCCTGTAAAGTGGCCACACTGAGTCACCAGAACACATCTTCCAAGTTGCTTATTATCCATGCTAAGTTTCTGACAGCACACCAACTCAAAGAGAAGACTGTCAGGCCTCCAGCAAGGGACTATTTGGGAGGACAAAAACATTCAAAGAGCCTCTTAAATAATTCTGCATGGTCAGCTCTGCTACCTCAGTGGCTCTCAATGCTCTCTCTGCCTCTTCACTTGAAGCACAATCACAATGGGACACAATTCTGGATATAGCTGAAATCCAGAAAGATCTTTTTCACTCAAGAAAGTACAGTAAGGGTAAGATTAGAGCAATCTCTTTGGATCTACTGTAATCTTTATTTTTAAGGGGAAAGAATGGACTGGTTTCTCTTTATTATTTCCTAGAAATGAGTAATGAATTAGTCCTATCTCTCACCTTAACCCAAGCCTTGAGATGGAGTTGAGGCCCAACCCTGGCTCAGTACCCCCTCTGTAGGAACCCCTGTCACCCCTCCCTCAGCAAGCCCACCACATTGGGAAGCCAGACTTGGGAAGCCCCCACCTTGTCTATCAGGCTCCAACTCCACTTGGCAGAGCTCCCTGGTCTGCCCCAGTCCTGAGAGCTCACCAAAATAACAGAGAGGCAGCACGTGGCTGACAGGCTGCCCGATGCTCATCTCAGCCTGTGTCCTGATGCGCACAGAAGCAGTCTGCACATCCCAGATGCAGCGCCTCCGCCCTGAAGGGTCCAGGAGGACTGCTGCATAAAAACTGCTCCTCCATACCTGGGCATCTTCACCAGCTAAAGGCAGATCCTTAGAGAAAAGGCTACGGAGCTGGACCTCATGGTGGCACAAACATACAGCCAATATGCAATTATGGGGAAGCTGTCATTGAACAAAAAATACATATGGTTCCAGTCTTCATGAAGTGTCCAGCCCACTGGGAAAGACAGGTCACGGCCGTTCAGTGTGCTAAATGCAAGGATGAGGTAGATAAAATACCATGGGTGTCCATGTAGGGAGCATGCACCTCAGCAGGGAACAAAGCACAAGAAATACCCTGATAAATAAGATCAGGTCACTAGACATCTCTTTTTGGTATTGTTTGTTTGTTTGTTTTATTTTTATCCACTAACAATTTCCCCTTCTATATTGTTGACTAGGGCAACCATAACAAAAATGCTAAAGACCAAGTGGTTTAAACAACAGAAATTTATTTTCTCAGAGTTCTGGAGGCTGGGAGTTGAAGACAAAGGTGTTGGCAGATTTGCTGTGGCCTCACCATGATCTTTTTTCTGTGCTGAAGCAACTCTCCATCTCATCCTCTTCTTATAAGAACCCCAAACAGATTGGATTAGGGACCACACTAAGGTCTCGTGTTAATTTAACTATTTTGTTAAAGGCCCTGCCTTTACATAGAGTCACACTGAGGATTTGGACTTCAACATATGATTTTGAGAGGGACACAGTCCATTATACCTTCCATGTGTATAATATGCTTCATTTTTTGTTTTAAAAAATAAAACATTTTAACTGCTCTTAAGAGAATGCACTTTGAGGATAGATAAATCTGGATATGACTCTCACATCTGCCACTTACCTACTGCCTGACCTTTGGGCAAATGTCTTAAGGAGCCTCATATTTACTGTGTACGTTGGAGTAATAATGTATGCATTCTAAGAAACTTAATAGAACTAGAGGTAGAGTTATATGGGGTGACTGATGAAAGGTACTGATGCTGCCAGTGCTATTTATTAATGGCAGGAATGGCAGTTGGGGGAGAAACTAGATTAGATTTAGACCCAGATAATAACAGCCAGCATTTCTGAAACCTATGTATGTCAAGCACTATTCCAGGTGTATTTTTTTATTTAATTCTTAATGCCAGGAAACAGAAGCTATAAATATCCCCATTTTACAAATGGGAAAAGTGAAGCCTGTACAAGGTTAAGCAAATGTCCTCAAAGTCATACACTGCTAATAACCATAAGATCTGAAGTGTAAATCCAGGCACCATGGCCCCAAAGCCCACACAGTCTGTGTTATTATCACTAACTCCCTGAAGGCATTAGACAATACGTCAAATCTCTCTAATCTAAAGCAATACAGCACTCTCTTGACCTACAGTTGATCAAAAAATCAGCTCCCAAATTATGAGATGTTCAAGAAAGCTTACTTCCCCTTTTTGTTTGAATTTCACAGTTTTTATGGATTTTTATTAGGGAAATAATAGTGACAATATTTTTCAGACAGTACAGCCAATATCAAAAATGTGACTCATTTACAAATGAGCTGATGAAACTTCTGCACACATACACCTCCAGCAGAAAACATTGCTTAAATCTGTCCTTAAAGCCAAGAATGTTGATTAAAATACTTTTATAAAGTAGAAAAATAAAGCTAATATTAAAAATCTTATTTTATTAATCCCCAAAGGGAGGATTTTATTAATTCCTTTAGAATCCAATAAGAGTGTGTTTTTAATCAACTTTGTTTTCCAACTTCTGCCCAAGTGTCAAATCATAACAAAGCAGTTCACATTTCTTGAGAAGCTTCCAGATATGGGGCCAGGTTAGAAGTGAAGGGGACAGATGTGGACCCAAGCCTTTCAAACAATCCAGTTGAACAAGACACACATGTGACATATTAAGGACCATCAAGATGATGCTCATGAAGATAATCTTTGTCAAACAGAAACCTTTCGTTTAAATAGTGTCAGGCATATAAGATACCCTCAATAAATGCTTCTTGAATAAGAGTGTGGTCATGGAGTATCTTACTGACAAAGTGAGAAGTTGGTTTTAATTCCAGAACAATTTATATAAGGGTTTCAAGCAGGTATAGAATGATGGCCTGATTGATTGTGCTTTGTTTTATTTTGTTCTTTTGATGAATCGCTTTGATGGCAGTAGCAGAAGTGATACAGGAAGTGGAGGGGAATGAAACAAGGAACATAATTAGGAGGACATTGCTTCTAGAAGTGATAGTGGCCTGCAATAGGAGTGGAGATGGAAAGGAGAGTATGGATCCAGGATATATTTGGGACAAACTGTTAACAGGACATGTGTGTGGGCTGGATGTGAGAGATGAACAAAAGAAAAGAATCTGCACAGCATTTAGCATTTTTCTTAGACATCTGGTAAATGATAACAAGATTCACTGAGGTAGGAATGACATAAGAAGAAATGGTCTCAGGGTTTAAGTACAGAAATCAAGATTTCTGATTTGGACGTATTAAGAGTTAAATGCCTACTGATGTCCAAGGAGAGATACCAAATGATGGTTGGATGGGTAAGTCAGTAGCTCAGGAAGATGGCAAATAGTCAGTATCTTAAAGAACACAGAGGGCAATGCTCCAGGCTTTACCAGAAGTATTGGAATCAAGCACAAGACTTGCTCTTCCTCCTCTACATCAAATCCATGCCTCAGACAACTGGAAATTATGTGGCTCTCAGAAACACAATGTTGATCAACCATTGTTCTTCCTGCAGAAAATCTAAAACAGATAAATGGGCTTCCACTTCCTCTTGGAGCCTCTGTAAGCCCTGCTAGTCCTTGCCCACACCTAGTGATTTTTACGTAGGAGTCACTGGTACCCACACATAGTTAAAGTCCATCCCACAAACTGTGGGTTTAATCAGATGCATGGCTGCATCGCTTGGTTTTAATGAGGTAAACCAGACCTCCGGTAATATTGCCTGTATAATTGACGTGGTTCTCTGGGAAACATTACGCTTTATAATGAAAATACTGTATATAATTAGAATCTAATAGGAAGAAAATAGTAATTAGCCAGAATTAACTGAACAGATGCAATCAGGCAAATAAAGGTTATCCTCAGGAGAGGACCCTTCAGAGTTCAAATGCATATCCTATAATTGTAGCGAAGCCCCAGTAATTAAGGGTAATTTTTTCCCTGCATCGTAGCAAAAGAGCTTTTTTTTTTTTTCCTTTTTTTTTTCCTGAGTGGTAGAATGAGTCTGTCCAAGATCTAAAAAGGATCTAGAAGTTCTTACATATGGGCCCACTGGAGTAGAATGAGGTTAAAACACAAGGCAGGGGACTCAAAGCTAAGATTCCAGGTGAAAATCTTGGTCAACTTCTATTAGTAGCCAGCTTTAGGACTTTAGTGAGTGACTCCCCCTCGCTGATGCCAATGATAATAATTGCTACCATTTATTGAATGCCTACTTATTATGAGCTATTATGTTAAGTGTGCTCCATATATTATCTAATATAATCTTCGTGTTCTTTACCACTGGATAAACAGTCTTCATTTTTTTTCTTTGCTTTAAATCCAAATCTTTTGTCCCACATAAGATTAAACCAAACAGTACAAAAACAATAATAACAACTCTCTCCAGGCTTGTGAGAATCCATTGAGATTATACTCCTCTGCAGACTGTAAGGGGAAAGAAAATCATACTTCATGATCTACTTGTTTACAGCAAAAACTTCACTCTAGAGATGTCAGATCTCCAAACATGCTCTCCTCTCCTCTCCTCTCCTACAACATTCAACTAGCAACTAATGGTCACCCAACAGGTGCTGTGATTTGGGACAAGCTCAAATTCTAAGGCTTCAGTCACAGATGCACGCCTTCTAAGGAGTTACTTACTGATCTGCCTAACCTGTGGGAGGGGAAGAGGACGTTCTGTACCTCACTCCCCCACTTGCATAAATACTATACAGTACTGATATTGGAGATATCATGTATAAGATTGTAGAAAAGTGAGGGGGGTTTACAAAAGCTAAAGGGGGAATGAATGGAGAGGCAGATAACCAGGACATATCAATCTTTAAATATTATCTATCATCAAAGTGAAAGTTACACACAGAATTATAACCATGTGTTGCACAATGGGACACATTCAGAGAAATGTGTCCTTAGGGGATTTTGTTGTTGTGTGAACACCACAGGGCACACTTATACACACCTGGATGGCATAGGTCAACCACTCCACCTGGGCTTTGATGTACTCAAGAAATGTGGTAAACGTGAGATGCTGGAGGCTACTGTTGGCAGAACTACAACAGACTGTTCTACAAAAACTTCCTGTTACACACAAGGAGCATGCTGTAACATGATGTAACATGATAACATAGTGAATATACAACATAGTCATTCATTATCTTTATGATGTATTGTGTGTATAATACATAATTACGTACGCTTCTGTCACCTGGCAGATCAGTGGGTTTACTTACACTAGTATCATCACAAACACATAAGTAATGCTTTGCACTATGATCCACAGCTACAATGTCATCGAGTGATAATTTTTACCTCCATTATAATCTTAAGGGACCATGGTCATATAAGTGATCGGTCACTGAAATGTCATCAAAGAGCACATTACTGTACTTGCTAAGCATCTACTACATGCCAGCCTCTGTAATAGAAGTCAGGGAAGCTATACAGAGCATTAACTACAATCCTTCCACCTGAAAAATTTATCATATCCCGGGAGATGATATTTGTAGTAAATAATCATAACACAAGGTAAAAGGAAAGAAGATGATTGGTTTAAGCCCTATAAAGTGTTGCGTGTATGCAAAGGGGAGTGAGAGAGACTTTTCAGCAAGAGGATTTGGAGACCATTTCCAGCAAGAAGTCATCTGGAAGCTGAGGCTTGACCTCTAAGCAGAATTTGAAAATGCAGAACTAGAAGGATCTTCTCTCTTTCCATCCCTGGCAGAGAAAGCATCCTAGGCAAGGCCATAACAAATTATGGAACAAATATGGGAGAAAGATAAGTCATGAGTGTCATCTGCTCCAAGTAATGAAGATTCTCAAAAAATATATACAGAAGCCAGGTCTCTCGGGATCTTGAGTGTTAAGCCAAGGTGGACTTGGCTCTGCATTTTGAGAAGATATTTGAGCAGAGTCCTGATTCAAGGAGAGCAGTTCCCCAGTACAGTGGGTCCATGCAGTGCCCCCATGCAGTCACCAAAGGAATAAACAAGGCGCTCACTGGCTGTGTCTCTTCCCCAGAGGAGGGTGGTCTCCTGCCTGTGCTGAGTGACAGGGAGTGTTGAGGAGCAAAGTTAGAGGATAGCTTTTGAGATCATGGTGGGGTGATCCTTTTCTCTACCAGAAGCTTGACTCCACAGATAGAATCCTATTGTCTGGGCTTCCCACTTCTATTATTAAAGCCACTTAATACCTCCTAATTACTCTACCAGCCATAGGCCTTCAGAGGGTTCCTTGCCGGAGAGCAATTGGATTTGTCAGACATTTCCAAAAAGCACACAATTCTCTTGGAGGTCTCAGAATAGCTATGTCAGTGGCCCTAATGGAACATAATTTCCTGTAAAGGAAAACTAATTTAATATTTTCAGGTATTATATAACCAAGTGCCTGGGGAGAAAGGGAAGACTACTGCTAACGAGAAACAATCAGAATGCTGCACCCCTATGGAATCAGAAAGACTGAAAGTCTATTTAATGACTGTGCAGACAGGGCAGGGTGGTGTCACGGTAAGAGGGTGGCTTTGAGCCAGGTCGTTCACAGGTTTGCACCGCAGACTGCTGCTTCCTAGCTGTGATCATGCTGAAGTTTGGAAAGCAGCAAAATGAGAATGTAAAATAATCCCAGTTTATTTGGTTATTGTGAGGCCTAAACAGAACAATTTATAGGAAGTACATCGCTTAGTGTCTGGCACTTAAAAACCACTCAATAAATGGTTGTTGTTGTTTTTACCACTGCTACTGTTATTGATCAGAGTGGACTTAAATTTACTTCTTTCTCGCGTCTCACTTTGGAAGACAGATTGGGTCAGGATTCCAGTCACCAGAACCTTCTGGGGCGGGAACAAACAGTCACAGAGCCATCCCACAGTTGTCCACTCAACAGCCCTCCCTAGATTTCAGTACCTGCACAATTGTTGGAAGAAAAATGTGCGTTGCTTGTCTGATTGGTAGACTGCAATGGCCTTTTTAGTCTCCCACCCAGTGCCACATCCACCTACTTCAGGATACCTCCCTACTGCAGTCACAAGCCATTTCCAAAACTTCAACCTGATTAAGTCAGCCTTCTCTTTGGAAGGCATAATCAATTTTTCAGCATATAAACTTCAAATCAAAACTCCTCATCCTGGAATTCAAGCCCTGTGTTATTTGACTCCAGCTTTCTCTACCCAGAGCTCCTTCTAGGCTTCCTAACATTTGCACATATTACTTTCTCTCCACCTCTCACACTCCACTCCTCTTTTTCACACATGAAGCCAATCTAACAAATCATGGTACTTTCCTAGCAAGCTGGATGTGACCTCAGAATCCTTCTCAACCCAGTGCTCTAGGCAACCAAGTCTGATTGGTCAGATTTGAGCCCAAATATTAAATCCATTTGCCACCTTAGGCTAGAAGAGCCTGGATCTTGGCCAAGCTGGTTCAATTTTAGTCTGAGTCGCAGAGACCCCTGAACATCAATTTAGCCAAGTTCTCCACACCAATCCCATGTCTTTGGGCCTCTCCTGAGGAGTGGTCCTCTCCTGAGAAGTGAGACTTTGGGCCTCTCCTGAGGAGTTAGCCTTCCTTGTGCCCAAAGCTTGCCTTCCAAGTCTACCCATTCCAGGTTCTAAAGCTCCAAACTTTCATTCCTGTGATATGCCCCTCCTATGGTGAGTCACAACTAGTCCTGTGGAGTCAGGGGCATAATTTTAACTGCCCTTTCTGACATGCATTATCTGGATCCAGATTTTTTCATAGCCTTGGAGATCTCTTGTATAAACCCTCTGTAAGGTCCAAGAAATTACTTTTCCTCCTCAAACTCTAAGGAACAAAGGAAAGCTGTTTCTATCACCAGCAGTGGGTTTGGGCCTAAAGATAGATTCCTTCAGTGCAGGATCTCTTCAACTCTTCCTTCCACCCCAAGGTAAGTAGATCTTGAGGGTTTATAAACCAATGCATTTTAATAATTCACCCCAAATACAGCATCAGACTGTTCCTGAAGCCTTAGTGAGGTCCCTCCAACTCAGCTGAGAAGATGAGTATCTGTCTTAGCTGAGTTCCTACTGCAGACATGCCCCCCGGCTGCCCAGCAATCAGCCCCCAAAAACCTCAAGGACAAAACAGTCTGTAGGGCAGAAGCTTGAAGTTCCTGGAGTTTTTATGAAAAGATGCCAATAATTGAGCAAGTTCTTCGGAAATTCTAATTTAGTTGTTCATATGCATCACCTTTCCTTTAAAGGTTCAGTGTGTAGGCTGAACTGAGAACTGTCAACTACAGATGACAATGGGAATGTCCTATAGGAGTATCCTTTGGATCATGGCCTCAGTATTTCCTCCAACCAAAACAGGGTGCTATCCTAAAATAACTTAAAGTCCTGATCCCAAAAGTCCTAAAAAGCATCACTCCACCCAGTGGGGAGTCCTTACCAGAATGAATATCTCAACCTGTACTCAGTCGTGCCTGCATACATTCATTCATAAACTTTAATCTTTCATTACATGCTAGGCATGGTGCTAGAAATCAGGTTATGACTACAGCTGGAACCCCTATTTCTAAACCAGGGTCCCAAAGTTGGGGCTGTTGGTGGTAGCTTCTGAACCTGACCTGAGAACTCCTGCCACTTCCTTTCACCTTTTGTGCCTCAAAGGTGATGATTGATCAATAGCAATAATTTTCATTTTCCCCAGGCTTCCAATTCAATAAAAAATTATGGAGTGTGTATACTCAAAGTTATTTATTATACTGTGCTTCATTTACCAGCCACTATTCTCAATAGAAGTGTTATTATATCCAATGTGTAGGTGAGAAAATAAAGAAGTTCAGGGAGGGAACTTTATTTCCCCCCAAAGTTTTACAGTTCCTAGGGAACTGAATTGAACTTGGACCCATGTCTGTCTTTGCCCAATTCAGTACATTATGCCCCTGCAAGTGGACACTGACTCCACCAAACACCACCACCATTTATTGAACACTTTGTCACGCCAGACACCAAATGAATGAACCCTCAAATGAGCAGAGGTTATCGCTTCATCACTCCAGAGCAAGAGCACATACAGTCATGCCCAAACGATTGGTTGAGGACCCTGGAGTCTCTTTCATAATTAAACTATCATTATAACACAAAGGCAAACATAAAGCTATTGTGAACTTGATTTGGCCAATGGGCTCTAGTTTGCTGACCTCTCTTCAAGGGAAAATGAAACTGAGACTGAGAGAGAGAAGGAGACTTGTCCAAGGTCACGCAGGTGCTAAGCAATAATCCAGCCTCTAATCCACTTGTGTAAGACCCTTCCACATGTTCTCTTCTCTCCACAACTCTGGCTTCCCAAGAAGCCCGAGGGACTCGTTCTTTCATCATCTAAACTCCTTCAATCCTCTAAGCTGTGTCTGTTCTGATTAAGGCAAGCATATTATGCTGGAGATGGGTTATTGCTTTTCACAATTCCCTCTCAAGAACATAAGAATAAATCAATCTTTCTGTCTTAATAGGTTGATAATCACTGTGAAATATTTAATGTGCTTAGTGCCACTCTTGGTCTTCAGGATTCAGTCAGAGAATCATTCCCTCCTCTTCCCTCATCCAAATATTATTTCCTGTGTTTATTCTCCTTTCCTCTGCTTGTATTATTTCTCTTTAATAGCCATGTGTTTTACTCCCTTTGCCATCTATTCTCTCTCTCTGTCTTTAAAGTTGAATTTTATCTTTGATGTTGAATGATCTCTTCTTGCTCATTTGGGGTTTTTTGCCAGTATTTGCACTTGCCTATTATTTTGCCTTCCTATATTTACTCTGTAAAAGATCCCATGGCTCTGAGCTCTCACAAGGCAACTATCTAATCCACCTCTCTTTCCCAAGTAATACTGCATCCATTCATTCATTTATTCATACATTCAATAAAAATTGATGGAACATAAATAGGCATGGGCGATAGAATGTTGGTCCAAAACTATATGGTTCCAGCTTTTGTGAAGCCTACCACATAGTGGGAGACATCAACATTAATGAAACAATTACAAAATATATAGTATCAGTCTGTGTTGTTGAGTAACATAATAGCAGAAGGGGCTTAGTCCCACTGCTGATGGTCATTCAGCAGCAGTCAGAGAAAGATCTCATTTTCAGATGTGCAAGCCAAAGATAGGAGATTGGAAGGGCGGATTTTGCTAATGAATGAACAAAGGAGAAAGGCTCCTCACCCAAAATCACCTCCTACCTAGAGTTTAAAGTTAGGTGCAAGAAAAGCCTCTACTTCTCATTTCTGGTGGTACACTAACAGCCTTTGAGGCAGAGATACTACCTCTTGCTTTACTTTGTATCACCATTAGGAAAAGAAGATCACCAGCATTAGAACTGGGAGATCCCTTAGGTATCAGGTGGGTCAACCTCTTCACATTACAAACTGACAACCTAGTACCTGGAGAAGGTGGGAGATTTGCCTAAACCTATTCAGTATGCAAGGGCAGAGCTGGGGCTCGTGCCAGACTCTGAACTCCTGTTTCCATGCTTTGGAGTTACATTCCACTGCCATGGAGTTTCGTATAGCCAGTATGTACATGTCTTCATTATGGACTAATGGTTTTAAGAGTAGTAACAATTGCTGCCTTTTGCTAAGATTTGTCTACATTCCAGGTGCAGTTAAACATTTTACACCCATTAGCTCTTTCAGAGTCATGCCAGTAACTCAGCGGTACAGGGCTTGATACTGGCCCATTGCTGTTTCATCTCAGTTTCGCCCTCTTTTCAGCTGGGGACATCCAGCCAGAAAAAGGAAGGGAGTCTACACAGCCAGCCTGCCTTCCCTCTGTGTACCACAGCAGACAGAATGTGATGATTGGCCAGTTAGACAGAGTCAGCCTGTGAGCCCCGCCGCATACTAATCAGGCACTAGAAATAGAAGCATTAGGGGCAAAAACATTTACTGGCAACACTATCTGGCTTCAATCTTTCACCTTCACTGGGTAATGAGATGAGCTAGAACATTAAAACCAACAAATAGCCTTTGGTGTTTACAGCAAATGTTTGTAAGAGTGTGGGAGCCAGAGGTGCTCTGGGGAACATCTGGATTTCTGGAAACTGTGTGATTACACAGATGTGTTAGATTCATCAAGCTATAAAAATATCCTGTGATGTATGCCGGGGAAGAAAACTAACCTCCCCAAATGGATTTAGCACAAATTATTAATCATAGAAAAGACACCAAAGGAGGCCGATATGATTCCAGGCCCAGAGATATCTCACAGCCAGGGTGAAGTGGGTGTTTAAAACAGTGGTCCTTTTTAACAAAGAAGGCCTGGGGTGGGGCCTAAGGGTGTTGGGATACCATTTATGTATTGCTTCACCTCTCAAAACCCTCTCTCACTGTAAGTTCTCTTTGCACTGCTTCAGTAGAGCTCTATCTTTTCTTACGTACTCCAAGGTCCCTACCTTGCTCACAAAGATTTTCCACCGGCTTACAAAATTCTGTGTAATGTGTCTTAATGCTCTTTTCCAAGCTCACCTTCTGCAGACCTCTCCAATTTCTCCCAGTATGTCACTTGTCTTCGTGCAAACACACAGAACCATGCTTGACTTAGCCACGTAAGTGTTTTGTTGTGTTTCATTTTATTTTGAATGGTTGAGCAAATGAATATCAAAGGAGCTGCCCCTGGGCCTTCTCATATGCCAGAGTCCAGGCCTGGATGCAGCCCAAGCCCTGTAGGTTATGCAAGGTCTCCTCTTCCTCCCCAGTCCTGATTCTGGGAGGCATCTTCTCTGGATACCCTACCTCATTTCCCTCCCCGAGGTCTGTATCACCTCTGCCAACTATCATGCTCCATATATTTTGCACAAATTTGTAGTTTATCCCTCAGAATGTCTTTTTCTTTGAAATGTGTCTGTATTTCTCAGTGCTCTATAACTTCCTCAAAGTTGGCAACATTCAGTTTTGCAGCCCTGACACTCAACGAAAATACTGAGCACAGAGCAGCAAGGTGGCACTCTGTGAGCTGCCTTCCGCTGTGGTGTGTCACCCAAGGAGCCATGCATCTAGGTTTGGTAGATGATGGTGCTGCAGTGGTTGAATTGTTAAAAAGTGGGGCTGACTGGCAGTTTGGGGATGCTGCCCTTGGAAAGGATGAAGGCAGTTCTTGTGGGACTCCTTAGTTACTTCTCATGGTACCATGTTGTCCTAAAAGAGAAATCCTAACCCCTGAATCTCTTTCTGGCTTTCTGTTTGGGGATGTCATTTCTTTCTCCCACATGCACTCTTACCAAGGTGGGGTAATCTGCCACGAGGCTCTCACCAGAGTGTAGGCAATACCAGTGCCTTGCCCTTGTGCCTCCGGAACTGTGAGCTATAAAAGCTTCTGTTCCATATAAAAGGTGCCCAACCTTCAGACATTTCATTATAGTAATGAAAAACAAACATAGGCAGCCTCCAAGAAGGAAGAAACCTTAGTGTGAATTTCCAAACCTTGGTGTCCTAAGATGCACTTTACCACAGTCTTGACTGCATCATAGAGAAGCTCTGTGTTCAAAGGAGTTTGCAGACCCCAGCGCAAGTCCTTTCTCTCCACTTGGGAGCCAAGATTAGATGAAGGGGTCATTGCAACAATTAATGATTAGACTGGCATGGCAAGTGATAGTGCTGTGCCCCATGCCTGGGTATATATTTATTTTTAAACTTTTGTATTTGGAGTAATTTTTTTATTTATTGTTTTGTAACATTGAACAGAATGAACTCAAAATAGCATGAACAAAAAAATAAACAAACAGTATGCATAAGAAACAGTATGAATAGAAAAGTAAAGGTATAATTTATCTATGCTGCGTGTTGGTAGAAACAGGATGTAACACCAGTTGTAAGATCTGGACAGACTCAGGCTTTGCAACCCTGTACTCTACCTATTCTGCCTCCTGCCGCAGAAATCTACTAATGAAATCGCATGTGCACCATCCTGGGTGGTCCCAAAACAACCAGCCCTCAGGTCAGCAGAGAGTATTACCGGGGCAAAGGGTATCTATATCTGAAGACCACAGAGCACAGAAGAGAGACACCTCCAACCTGCTTCTCTGCAAATGAATCTATGTAGAAGGCATTAGGAACTAAAAGAAAGCCGTGGAAATTCAGCTTGTTATCTGAGAATTCCTACCATTTAGCAAAATAACAGGCACTCTCTTTAAATTAGGTATTGGTGTTTATCTTTCACCTAGAGGGAAACAGAAGTTCCAAGAAGTTAATCTTGAATCCAATATAAATCATCACAAACCACGTGGATTAGAAGCACAAAACGCATATAGTAATAATAACTATGATGACAAAACCTACCTCAGTAATATTTATTTTACATCCTCTATATGCCTGGCCTTTTGGGTATCCCCCAAAGCTTGAAAAATCACCAGAAACATTGTTATCTTGGGACAACTTTTCTCAAAGGGTATTCTGAGCCAACCGGCATCAAAATATTCCAAGAATTTTTGTTAAAAATATAGATTCCCACTGCTAATCTCAGATTATTAAATCAGAATCTCTGGAAAAAGGGCTCAGGAATCTGCATTTTAAAATGTACCCTGAGTAATTCTTAAGTACAGTAAAATATAAGCTCATCAAAGTCCTAGTAAGGAGGAATAAGCAATTAAAACTAGCTTTTTACTCATTTTAGGACTGCACACTGCACAGGGATATAACGCTATTTAGGATTAAATTCCCTGAGTGCAATGTCCACTTTATTTCACAGTAGGAGCCCAGTTTTTCCCCATATGCCCTTCAATAACCCTTACAAAGACCACAGTTAAAAGAAACCTCTTTGACCAACAACCAGGGGCATCAGCCTCTGAGTTAAAAATATTTTATAATACGAATTCTCAGCGAAAAGGAGTGGGTCACCTTCCAGCCCCTTCCATTTCCTACCCCATCCAGAATCCCCCTCATTCTCCAAATGAGACCCTAGAGGGTCTGCAGAGATGAGAAACTGCTTCACCAAAAGCGACTCAGGGAAATTAGGGCCTCCCTACCTTGGAGGCATTGAGAGACAGTGGACGAGAGCCGAGAGAAAAGAGACAAAACGCCCATTCCAATAAGGAAACGGCTTTAATCTATCAAAGTAATTCTCCTTCTTTCAGGGAGAGAGAACATGAAATTGCACAAAATGACTTACAGAATGGCACCGGGTCTGATTAGCACGGTGAGGCCCAGAGCTCTCTGCACTTAATATGGAAGGTAGAAAGCCCATTTGAATATTAAAAAAAAAAAAAATCCCACATGAAAAAGGAGAAAAATGTGTTTGTCTCTTCAAAGATAGAAGTTTTGGTAAAACCACATATTTGGGGGACGGGGGGCAAGTCATGATAAAGGAGAGGATTCCTAATGGGGCAAGGAGAGCCTGTGGGGACCAGGGAGGGCAGAGGTTCCATTCCCGACTCCACCATTCCTCCAGCTCTGTGTCTTCCTGTTGCTAACAGGATAAAATTGAATCCCTCATTTGGATCTAGTCCACCTTAAGGTCTAGACCAGCAATCAGCATTTTTTTCCCTAAAAAGGACAAGATAGTAAATATTTGAAATTTTCCGTGCCAGTGGTCTCTGTCTCAATTATTCAACTCTGATTTTATTATCCAAAAGTTGACACAAATAATACATCAGCAAATAAGAGTGGCTGTGTTCCAAAAAAAAACCACTTTATTTGTGGAAGCTGAAATTTGTATTTAATATAATTTTCATATATCAGAGATTTATTTTGGGTTTTTTTAACCACTTAAAAATTGCAAAAGCATTGAGCTTGCAGGCTATTTGAAAACAGGCAACAGCTCGGTGTGGCCTTCAGACTGTAGTTTGCCAGTCCCTTGACTAGGCTCAGCTTGTATTTTGGGCCCCATCTTGTGATCCTCCACTGGGTCAGTCAAAGAAAGGGCTGCTTTTTCCACTCTCAATTCCTTCCTGTCCAGTGTGTGTACACCACCTGCTTGTTCTTTCTGTCTCAATTGTCTTTCTCTTTCCTTCCTCAGTAGCTCTCCATTCATTACTTCCAACTCATCCTCTCTTCCCTGGGAACCCTCACAAAACATGACCTTCTCTTTATCCTTTATCTGCACAGTCTTATCTCCTATAACAGACTCCAAGTTACTTAGAAATGAAACAATATCCAATTTTGACTATGCATTCTTCAATTCATTCCCCACGATAAATCTCTGAGGTAGGCACTACCACTATTCCCATTTACAGACTTAGGAATTGGACCTTAAAAAGGGTTGTACTTCACCTCAGGTCACTCAGTGAAGACAAGGAAGAACAAGGACCAATGCTCATGCTTCAGGTGCAACTCACACACAGGCTCACCTCATGGGCTTAGAAGGGAACCTCACAGCTTCCAAACTCCACACTTTAGTTTCACAAGAAAGGGTGATCACTTTATGTTTTTTTCAATGAATATCAAGGTTTTTTATCTTATTTACGAAGCTCCAGAAAATTAGTCATAGGCAAGGATTCTTATATGTGAGAAACAACAAAGAAATAATAGCTACATTTGACTTCCAGAGAGGACTACAGAACAAAGCAAAGGATGGTAACCATCAATCCAATGGACTCATGATGTACAGTGGGTCTGGTGCCATCTTGCCTATGATCTGACATCCCAGACAGCATTTCTGTGTGATGGGGCCATGAAGTACCAGATGATCATCATGGTAATTCTAAGTCCACACAAAGTGGTCCAGTGAATGCTCTCCACAGAAAGACAAGGAAGTGCACGAGCTATTTATATGGATATCTAATGAAGTAGTTATTTGTTGTTGCTGCTTTGTCTTTAAAAACAATTCTCTGAAGAAGTCAGCATCATACATCCCTGTGGATAATGGAAACCCAGAAGTTTTTCTGTATCACAGTTCTCCGCCCAGTCCTCTCTGTTTTATCTTCTACTATGTGTCTACTAACTTAGTTGTAAGTCACCATCCTGTTCCCTACAGACTCACACGAGCACATGTAATACAAATCAACCAACGCTGCTAAATTGCTGATGTCTGTCATGTCCTGTGCTGGGAAATTCTGTTGTGGACCTGATGATGAGTAGACAGTCCTTGCTCTAGGACTGCATAGTCTGGGAGATAGCCACATGCCAACACAACTCATGAGCTACATGGTTCCCACTATGACTAGGCTGAAAAAGTATACTTTCATCAAAAAGAAAAAAGATGTAGGAGACACGACCAAAATATATGGCAATGTTTAAATTTTAAACATTGGAGACCCCAAACTGCTTCAGAAAGTGGCAAGAATGATGGGATAAGTATGTTCGAAGATGAGGGGGAGTATTTTGAGAAGGATTAACAGCAATGTGTTATACTGTAATAATGATTTTGATCACACTTCATATCATATAGCAAGCTAAAAAATGATAAACCCACCTTTCCAGATATCTTGTTTTTACATATATTAATGGTGTGTTTGCTCTTGTCCTCCTTGTTCTCAACTGTCTCTAATTTTGAGACTGTGATGTTCACCCTCAGCTCAACTCAATCTTGAGATCACCTGGCATTTGCTTTGGTTCTTTACAAGGCCTGAGACTTTCCTATAGCTATAAACTGGCATGGGCTGCCCATCCTCCTGTCTAGATGGAATTCGAGCTGGATGCATTTCTCATAACTGGATTTGGTACTAATAAGTAAAATGATGCAGAACTAGGTGGAAAGAAATGATAGCCACCATTGTGAGTAGATGTCACATATTACTAATTCCATATGAATTCTTTTTGCAAATATTTAGTGGGCACTGTGCCAGGTCCTGGGGGTACAAAGACAAGGATAATCTGTCTTTGCCAATTGATAATCAATGATAAGGGTGTTTGTTGCTGATATGAGCAATTTATTCTCCATGATAAATTCTGTGATCCACTGTCCACACACTCTCCCAAAGCTTCTGCATTATAGTACCCTCTGTGCTGGTGCCAGAACTCTGGGAGTGAATAAAAGAAAGTCCCTCCATCATGGAGCTCCTGTGTCACCATAAATGTTCTGGTTCTTCAACTTTTAAACACATGGTACCATTGCATTTCTCCAGCTCCTTGCACTCCAGTGGGATGATTTGACATGTTAGTCAAGGAACCATGAGTGAAAGTGACATAGGTCACATCCAGGTGCAAGTCTTTAAGAGCCATCAAACAATCCCTGCTGATCCTTTCTTCCTGTATGATGATGAAGCCAAATGCCCCCTTGAGTGACTCAAATGCACAAATCATACATTGGACCCTCCCATGGCATGTGCCAGGTATAATTAGGACAAAGCTTTGCTATGCTTCATCACTGAGATTACACATAATTTGCCCAGTCCTGACCAGTTAAGAGTGTATACCCAAAGTACAGGGGGAGAAAAGGAGGAAAGAGGTCCAATTCAGTTTAAAGTATGTGGGAAAGCTCCCCACAAGGGACAGTGCTCAAGCTGCCTGGACTAAACTAGATGATAGAGGCAGTTAAGGTGGCAAGGAGGAGATAGGGCCTTGGGGAAATTACTCCACCTCAGTTTTCAAATCAGCAAAATGAGCATAATAATGTCCACCTCATATGACTGATTGGCACTGAATTATTATATCATCAAGACTCAGGATTATGATTATAAAACAAAAAAATGTTAAAGTACCTTAAGCTAATAAACAGTAGATTCACTTATCTATATAATTTGGAAGTGGAGTGGATAGAGCTGACTTTCAAAAAATGATGGTCTTTCTCTCCTACTGTTAAATCTTGTTGGTTCCATTCTCCAACAGTATCTTCTACAAGGCTGAGCACTAGTTCCAGAGAAAGCTCCATGCTAACATAACTTCAGAGCTCCACAACAAGAATAATGTCCTCCTACAGAGTCCACCTTAGAATTTAAAAAAGGAGACTCTGTCCCCAGACTGATTACTGAACATACCTGAAGAAGAAGATAAATAAAATACTAGGTGACAAAATGCCCCAAATCACCTCATCAGGGTCACAGGATTAACACCTTCACCAGATTCCCATAGAGTCCCTTGGGAAGGCATTTGTTCCCCGAAGGAAGAAGTGCTATACAGGAAAGAGTTGAGAGATCTGCACTGTGTTGGTTGCTCTGGGAAGTAGGAATAAGATACAAAAAGAGGTGGCTTGACAGAGCACAGTATGTAAAGAGCAGAAAAATAAATCTATTTTTGATAAAGCTTTAAATGATGTCTGGGTCTGCGTGTATGTGTGTGTGTCTTTGCACATGTGTGTGTGCATGTGCATATCTGGGCATGAGTGTGTGTGTGTGAGTGGTGGTAAGAGAAGGCCAGCGATGAGGCTGAACAGGTGAGCTGGGTTGAGAGGATTCAGGGACATGTTCTGCAGAGTCAGGCACTAAGCCCCAAGACTGGTGACAAAGGTGTTTTCCAAAACTCTAAAGTACCTGAAGCCAGTCAATAGGTAGATCTGCAGGCAGTGGGATATCTTAGGCTGCACTGTAATTGAGAGAAATAAAAACATGACCGAGGAACATAAAGGACACAGAGTGATTTGAGAGACTGAGTAACCCAGGCACCTCCTGGGGCTGCACAGCTTCCAACAGCAGCTGGCAACCCAGGCTCTGTTCTTGCTCCTTTGCATTAACAGTGCCATTGGGTGGCCCACACCTCATGTCTCACACAAAGGCGCAGAGGCAGGGAGCCCCCTGGGAATGGACTCAGAGAACACTGTGCACCCTACTGCTCAGGGAGGTTGTAAGTCTATGGCACAAAGAAATAAAACATGGTGACTGTGTAAAGCAGGTGACCAGTTATTGAGGAATGGAACAGAGGACATAACTTAAGTGTGGGGGCCGGATGGATTTGGAATCAAATCTCAGTTTCTCCTTCAACTTAGCTTTATGGCCATAGGGAAGCTACTTCTCTCTGAACCTCAGTTTCTTCATCTATACAATGGGAACATTAATACCTTCTCCTACAGGATGACTATGACTAATGCATGAGAACTATGTAGCTGAAATACATAACAGACTTCCTGATGGTCGATAGGAGTTCATACATGTTAAATCCAATCCCATTAATCAGCCTTAGCTCTTTCAAATCTCTGCTCAACCACTGACCTTCTTGGAAAGTCCCTTTCCTTGGAGAGCCATTCTCACATTCTGTAAGGTGGTTGTGGACTAAATTAGGAATCTCAAACTCATGACAGAGGGTCCAGTGTGATTTGTTTGTCTACACAGAGTTGCATAACAGTGGAATGTGGATGCTTTGGGGTATGTACCCTGCAGATGAGCCCAGTCCCCACCATTCCCTCATGCCTTTCCAGTCATCTTAGGTCAAGTCCGTCACCCATCTAGCTTGTGTGTGTTTTCGACCTTCTCATCTCTAGATTAAATTGTCTCAATGTCTTTTCCTATCTAGAAATTCTAGATGATCCTCTTGTGTCCCAAACAAACTATATTTATTTTCATTCTCATGTCCCTTTCACTGTGGCTTCTCATCTTAGAATGTCTTTCTCTCCCCCGACTTCTCCCCACATGCTTTGATAGCTTTCATCTTCCCCAAACTAATTCATTCTGTGTTTCTTAAGAAAATATTACAAAGTCAAACCTAAGTTATGTTGTTGAGAGCATGCAAGCAGCAAATGCTTCAGGACAGTTTCCTTAATCAACCCTTTTCTGAGTTTATAAATACCATCTTAATCTACATATATAATGCAATAGCTTCACTCAGAAGATGCTGTTAGTCCCCATTTTCGCCCTCTGAGAGTTTCAGAGAGGTGAATTAATTTACCCAAAAGCACAGAGCTACTAAGTATAAGAGGTAAGATTAGAAATAAGGTTCATGTAAAGATTCAAGTCATTTTTTTTTATTCTCCCACAGCATGGGATACACAGATAATATAAAAAGTTTAACCATTTGTCTGTACGATGGATGTTATATTTTAATTCACAGAGGGCTTTCTCAATCACTCATTTGATTTGAACAACAACCCCTGGCAATGAGTATACACAGCTAAGTCTTTGTATATAATAGATGAAGAAATAATACTGGAAAAACGAATTTCCTTTCCACCTGGAAGCACCACATATGCCCTAAGATTAAATAAAAAGAAGAAAAAGGAACAAAGAAAATCTTTGCTCCTCCTCCTTCATTTGGGTCTGGCATGAGGGGCAAGACTGAATTTATACCAATCTGCAAATATTTTCACCTTAAGTGTCCATTTTCACTGGACATATATTGAACTGAATTGCCTTTACCTTCTGAGGCTGGAAAACCTATCCCTATAAATTGATCCCTCAATTCCGCCATTCTCCCAAAACAATTAGCTGCTCTCTGACAGCTCCCATCTACCTGGGCGTGCGTCAGCCACAGGGCCACTCAAGGATGTGGCCACAGCTTTTCTCAAGGATGATGCACTCACTTCACTTTCTCCCACTTTTATGGCTCCAGAGTGGATAGAACTCCTTTCAAACACATTCATTCACCCAGGATTCCTTCTCTTTCTGCATTCAGACATCATCTCCTGGTTCTACATCAGACCAGTGCCCAGCTCTGCCCTTACCTCCTCTGCCCTGGGCCAGGTCCTCATTATTCCAGCCTGGCATCTTGCCTCCTCACCATTCCCCCATTCTGTGTCCTTCCAGTTTCACATGGTAACAGAGTGATTTGTCTGTCCAAGGCATAAACAAAAAGCACCCATGTCCCCCCAGTGAGGAGGAGCAGAGTCACACCCAGTGAAGAGGAGGTGAAACTTCTGATCTGACATAACACCACCCCCAGCACCAAGATGAGCTGCCCTGGTGCCAGCAGCGCACATGTCTCCACACCACTGAAATGAGGTGACATGTAAACAAGTCTCAAAATCAGACTTTCAGATCACCTAGAGCAACCCCAAAGGGAAATGAGATGGAATAATCTGATAGACAACCACCTAGACTCCCTGAACTGGCAATGAAAGAGGATCTGGAAAAAAATGAAGTCAGAAATAATTTCTCACATAAGAGCAGAGATTGTGCCCATAGTGCAAGACATGATTAATAAATCTACAGAGGACACAGATTAAAAAAAAAAATAGAGAAGCTGAGGAACATGATGGAATCCCAACACAGGAAACAAAAGGAATCCATAAAACAGATGGGAACAGATTTCCAGGAGATTAAAATCTCCATTGAAAGTTTGTGCAGCTTAAGGAGTCAATGCAAGGACAGAATTTCAGATATAGAAGATAAGATTGCAATTAGTGACCAGTAAAAGAAAAATTTCTTTAAAATACTGAGGGAACACAAGACATCAATCCAGCAGCTGCTAGAAAATACACAGAAGAATAACATAAGAATGATTGAAGTCAATGAAGAAACAGTAGAGAGTGCAGACGACATAAAAAAAACTATTCACAGGGCTGGTGATTTAGCTTAGTGTTTCTGCTGCCTTCCGTGCAAGTGCAAGGACCTGAATTTGATCTCTGGTACCAAAAACAAAACAAAACAAAACAAAACTATTCACAGAAGTGATGGCAGAAAATTTCCCAAGGAGGGGAAAAGAACTTGACATACAGATAAGTGAGGCATCTAGGACTCCAGATAGCCTTGATCAAAAAAAATCTACACATAGGCATATTAAGATTCCAGAAACACAACAGAAGAACAAAATTGTACAAGCAGTTAGAGAAAAGAAACAAATCACATACAAAGGAAAGCCCATCAGAATCACAACTGACTTCTCAATGCAAACCCTCAAGGCAAGAAGAGCTTGAAGTGGCCTATTTCAAGCCCTAAAGGAAAACAGCCTCCAACCCAGATTGATATACCCTGCAAAACTATCTTTCAAAATTGATGGAGAAATAAGATACTTTCATGACAAAGAGCACATTAGGAACTTCATGAATACCAAACCAGCACTCCAAAAAATTTTAGACAACATCCTAGGAAAAGACAATGAGAATCACAACCCCAGGAACCCCAGCAGAATGAATCCATGAGGCACAACAAGAACTTAAATGCAAAGGGGGAGAATCCAACAAAAAGAAAAAGTCATGACAATGATAAGTCAATGCATATCAGTTATAACCATCAATGTTAATTGTCTCAGTTCACCAATCAAAAGAAATAGACTGGCAGAATGGATCAAGAAGCAAGATCTAACAACATAATGCATACAAGAAACACACTTAATTCAAAAAGAAACTCATAGACTGAAAGTTAAAGGGTGGAAAACAATACTCCATGTGACAGGAACCCGAAAAAAAGCAGGAATAGCTATCCTCTTTGCAGATCCAATGGATTTCAAACCGACACTGATTAAGAGAGAGAAAGAAGGACACTACAATCTTGCAAAGGGAACAATTCAAGAGGAAGAGATGACAGTCATAAACATATATGCACCAAACACTACTGTGCCCAACTATATAAAACAAATACTAACGGACATGAAAAATCAAATAAGCACTAATATGATAGTAGTGGGGGACCTCAATATCCCACTGTCACAAATAGATAGATCAACTAGACAAAAAATAAGCAATGAAATACTACAACTCAAACTTTTGAACAAATGAACTTAACAGATGTTTACAAAGTGTTCCACCCCACAAAATCAGAATACACATTCTTTTTAGCCGCACACAGGACTTTCTCCAAAATAGACCAAATACTTGCTCATAGAACATGTTTAAGTAAGTGCAAAGGAATTGAAGTTATACCTTGTATATTATCAGACCATAGTGCAATGAAATTGGAGATCAAGGGGCTGGGGATTTAGCTCAGTGGTTTCATTCACCACTTGCTGCACAAGATCAAGGACCCGAGTTCAATCCCTGGTACCAAAAAAAGAAGAAAGAAATTGGAGATCAATAATAAAAGAAACTGCAAGAATTTCATAAACACATGGAAATTGAACAACACACTTCTGAATAAACAATGGGTCACAGAGGAAATTAAAGAAGAAATTCAACAGTTCCTACAATTCAATGACAATGCCAATACAACATATTGAAATACATGGGACACAATGAAAGCAGTGTTATGAGGGAAATTCATAGCAGTGAATATGCATATTTGGATAACTGAGTGAGCCCAATTTAACAATCTGATGCTGAATCTCAAGCTTCTAGAAAAAGAAGAGCAGGACAAACCCAAAGCTCATACAAGGGAGGAAATTATAAAGATCAGAGCAGAAATTAATGCAATGGAGAC
>NW_004624760.1:15369655-15386203 GCF_000247695.1 Heterocephalus glaber | reverse complement strand
GAGGGAGGGAGAGGGAGAGATCATCCTAAATTCTTTCCTTAGTTGTTGTTGGTAATTACAAGGAAACTTGCTTAACCTCTCTGGCTTTCTATCCTATTATATATCTTCAGCCTCTCTGTTACTGATTTCTAATGTAAAAGTAGAAAGTCTGGAGACAGGTGCATGACAAAATGGGGAAAGCTGGGACATATGTGGACTTACCACTGGGGAAAGGCAGAAGTTACCATCCTCAAACCCAGAAGCAAAGAAGGGCTGGGAGTATGGCTAGAGCCTTGACTGCAGCAATTAGAGCCAGTGAAGACTTAGACTTGAGTGCTAATCTGAGCACCACTGATTAATAACTATGAATGAGCAATCTGCATTTCTTCTCTAAGCTTCCGTTTTCTTGCTATGAAAATAAGGATGACCCAATCTCATAGAGTAGAGTTGCTGGGAATATGGCAGATAGATAGGAGAGTTGATAGATAGACAGGCACATAGATAATTTGTGCAAAGCACTGACAAAGAGTAAACAATAAATGAGAATTACCATTTTCCATTATATTTTAGAACATTCTCAAGAAGATATGAACAAGAAAGCAGCTTAGTGTTCCAGGTGATGCTGCTGCTGATGATGATGATAGTGATGAAGATACATGGTAAAGTATGTTGATCAGTTATCATTATCATCATTATTAGTATGGTAACTAGCATTTTTTAATCAACTATCATCTGTCAACCTCTGCTAAGTACATTAAATACCTTATCTCAAACTTTACCCTCCTTCAAATAGGCAGGGACTTGATTCTATTACATCCCTATTTGATAGGTGAGGGAACTAAGACTCAGAGAAATTAGTTGATTTGCTCAAGGTTGCCTAACTAGTGAGTGGTCAGGGCTGGAAACTAGGTGCATTTGATCTGTAGCCCACATCCTTAATGAAGCAGATGGGGAATGCATGGTAATGGAGAGGTCAAGAACAGTACCAAGGAGCAAGGTTCTATATAGCAGCTGGGAATTTCTGGGCAGTCATAGGCAGATGATAGGGAAAGAGAATGGCAGAGCCCAATCTAAAAGGGAAGCTGGGTGCCAGAACTGTCAATACTGTGAGCCCAGCTCAAGGGGCCGGCAGACCCAGGTTAGAAAACTAGACCCTGGGCTATCATGGTCACAGTTCTGAATAGGAGGTCCCTATGCTATGGAATTTCTGAATTATAAAGCAGGGAAGCTGAAGACAGACTGGTTGAATCCTGGATCTACCACTTAATAGTTATGGGACATAATTGTGCTCTTTATCCTTTCTGGACCTTAGTTTCCTAATATGTAGCATTCAGTGAGTATTCATATCCAGTTGGGTATATGACTTAAATGCCATTTCCCACTTCTGCACTCATTGCAGGCATCACTGATGGATCTCTTCACTCTTTCTGACTGTGTCATAATGGTAGATCTCTGCTTGGAGTGAAAGCCCTGACCAATCAATCAGAGTTGGCACCAGACTGTAAGGCAGATAAGTACTCTTTCAGGTCTAATGCACTATGGTTCTGATACTTTGCTGATTGACTCCTGCTATTCTTGTCTTTCCTTCTTTACTTTAGGTATGTTCAGAGACAGTGAACGTACTTTGAAATGAACTCAGCAGTGAATGATCACAAAATTTTGAATTCAAAATGTATTTTGCAATTTGTCCCTTCTAGTCATTTTCAAATTTCAGTCCTCATAGTTCTAGGGCTCCCCACAAGTGACTCGGGGGCTATATAGAAAGCAGAAGCCCAAGCCCGCCATTCCTGCCTAAAACAGATAATCTCCATTTTTCCTATTTTAGATATTGTGATTTCAAATAAAATTTCATTTTTATTTCTTTATCCATCCAACTAATATTGGTCTGGGAAAATATGATGTTTCCCACACTGGAAAGAAGGCAAGGAGGGAGGGGATTAGAAAACCACTGATCTACCCCACTTTACAGATAGAAAGCCTAAAACCCAAGTGTCAAATAAGACTGCGTCACAGTCACTTCCCCCAATTCCCAGACACTCAAAGGTTTTTTCATAGTACCCCAACTCCTTCTGTCCACAAGGCAGTTTGAGAATAAGTGGAGAAGGGGAATTCAGACCCTCTTAGCAAGGAGATCTGGCCAAGGGGCTAAATCAAAAATGGAACACAGAAGTTAGAACCAGCAAAAGATGTTACCTTTCAGGGAAGCTCAAGCCAGAGTGGCAGCATCTGACCTGCATGAAGGTCTAGCCAAAATAGTCAGCAGCAAGCTTCAGACAAGCCCACAGGACTTACAGGCATGAGTTTCCCCCCTGAGCTGTATAGATGGAGCCCATCCTTACTGGCAGGTCCTCCTCTGGGCCATTTTATGACTGCTGCAAATCGCCCTGGAGCCATCTGCTTCTTGACATTCCTGGGTCCCCACAGCTCCTTCTGCTGGCTCAAGTGTCAGCTCCTGTTCAGAGTGGAAATGCTCCCAGAGGTTTATGACACACCTGGCACCTACTGAGAGGCCAAGCTATCCTCTATGGACAGATCCTTCTTCCCCTTATGAGCTAGGCACTCCGTTTCCATGCACAGGATCATCCATCCTCTCTCTTAATCAACAAACTTTTTTATGTGTGCTAAACACCACACCAAGCCTCAGGGATCCAGTGACAGGAAATAGCTCTCAACCTGAGAAACTACTGTCTCAGTCAGCAACTAAGGTAGGTGAAATGGAAGTGGCTATAACATGGTGGCTCTGGGAGCTCCTGCTCAAGATCACAAGGCACACACATTATGAAAGCATATATGCTCAGCACTTTTCTCCAAAAAGCTATCTTCTTCCGGATGCTTATACACTGAAAGCTCTTTCTTACCTCAAGCCTGGGATCCTCACAGCCTCCCACCCTCTCACCCAGGACACACTCCACCCCCATTCTCCTCTTGGCCAATTCTTTATCCCTCAGGTCTCAGCCGGAACGTCTCTTCCTCCAGGAGGTTGCTCCAAAAGCCCAGAGCTAAATGTTCTTCCATGTTATTTCCCTTCATAGAACCCTGTACTTTTACTTCATGAAACTGATAAAAATTTGAAATTTCTGTCTATTTATAGATTTATTTGTTCAATGTATGACTCCTCCACAGACCCCAAAATTCTTTGTTGTCTGCGTGGGTGACTGAGAGATGTTAGCAATGCTAGAGCAATCTGAAGAGCTATCTTAGGTTCTGACTAGTGTGAGGAAAGTAGAAATTACTCTGCCTCCCTGCATTTTAGGAACTTTTATTAATTTCAGAGTGCCTGTCATATGTTCTCAAAAAATACACTTTGGTCAAAACCATAATAACATCAACTACAGAAACATTTCCTAATTCCAGCATTGCATAATCCTTTCGTGTTCAGCAGCCCAACTGTATCTCAACAACAGTCCACAACCTAGGACCAGCAAAGAGGACGTCACTTCAAGAAACAAGAAGGAAGTTCTTCCTAGAGCAACCTGAGCACCCTGTTGAGGTGGTGGTCCTCAGCAGCTCCCTCTCACCTTTTGGCAGGTTTTGGCCTTCACCCTTCATCCCTGAGCCGCAAGAAATAGTCTGGAGAGATCCAACTCCTCGTGGCCTGTGGGCTCCAAATACAGCCTCTGCTCCTTTCTCATGACTCATGTTGATGAATCAGGAGGATTTCCATAAATCTTACACATCACCAAAGCAAAGGTGAGATGTTTTAAGATAAGGCGGTCCTGGTGTTACCAAAAGGCACTGGGAAATAGGAGAGAAAGCATGGATTGAGAGCTTTCTCTTAGTGCCCACCTTCAGAAAAGTAGGTCTCATTGCTGATGAGCTTCCCTACTTAAATGGGGAGCCCCCTCTCTGTCCTCAGCAGCATGTCCCTTTATCCAAAGCCAGCAGGTCTGGGACATTGGCTCTGGTTTTGTAACTCTAGACTGAGTGTTCTACTGAGTCTTTTATAGACCCATTTATTTTAACTTCTCAGCCCCTTTACCAGCTAGATTTGATGATTCCATTGACTTCAGAAGGAAAAGAGAAGGGACTTGCCCAAGATTTGTTGAGTGCAGAGTTCAGCTTTACCTAATTCCAAGACACGTTCGTTCATTATGCCACTAATGTTTACTTACGAAACACCTACTTTATGCTTGGAATATTATTGTAGGTACTGGGATTACTTACACTAAGTAGAAGATAGAAGGTTCTATCTTCATAGAGCTCATGCCTGGCGACTGGAGGCAACAATTCATAAGACTCTATGGCTCCCATAGCACTTGCAAGTAAGTCTGAGAGAGGGAAAACTGGAGTCTTTGGGCTCCTGGCTCAAATTTTAAACTTCCTGCCTATCTCTCCCATTCTCTATGCTGTTCCCATCCTTACAAGTGGGATAGATATGCCAGAGGCTGGAGGACTTAGCCACAACACTTCAGAGACAGGACCCTTGGCAAGGTGTTGTCTGTCACCCAGGCTGTTGGCACCCACAGTCAGCTGGGCCAGGCTGCCTCAATGCTACAACCACAGAGTTTCTCAGCTTTCTAAGCCTCAGAAGGGTTCTAGGGGAGAGGCGGTGAGTCTCTAGGGGTACATGCATGTCCAGCATGTTCATTGGCAAAGCTTGTCCATTCTTTGTGTGTACTTTCTCAAGTCTGAGGTGACTTCAACGTCCAGCCCAGCCTCGCCCACTTGCTTGCTGACTCACTACCCTTGTGATCCTGCTCAGGCATTCAGAAGTGGACGATCTCATCATTCTATGACCTCAGCAGATCAAGTCCCTGGCTGAATCTTACATCTGCATCTGTAAAATGGGCACATCAGGCTCTGGCAACACTCAGGATCCTTCTGTTCCTAAGTCTAGAATTATGCAAAGGAGTACTGACCAACAGTTTGAACAGCCTAGACAGAGTTTATTGAGTGGCCTGCTCTGCCTCTTTTGCTCTGCTCCTTGATCCTCTCTATATAAATCCCCTCCATCTTTCCCCTCCCATCGCCATCAACCCAGGCTTCATGGTGTGCTGTTTTGTTTTTGCTGAGAACCCAACTTGGGGTGGCAGTTCTCACACTCTCCCCTCCTACAGCCTATTTTTACCAAAACGTCTTGGTGGCAGGAACCAGCATCGCCAGCTGTGAAGATGTGAATGGCAAAGAGGAGCTCAATTCAGTTAGGCAGCTTCTCCCCCAGCTCCCATCAACACCTCCTCCCAACATTAAAGCCTGAACATGACCCCTGGGACTAGAGTCAGAGGTCTTCCCTGCAGGGCTTCCTGCAAATGTAGGGAGAGTTTTGTGTCTACTGAAAGGACAGGGAATCACCAAAGAAGACAGAAGGAAGAGAGAGAGAAAGAAGGAAGACAAGCAGGAAGGAGGAAAGAAAGCTCTCTCTGCTATGTATTTCAAATACACCATCCTTTTCTTTATTATCACTCTTCCACTAATCCAACAAATATTGATGATCACATTTTATGCACCAGACACTATAATTGGCGCTAGGAATACAACAGTGAACAAAGATAGACTCCTTAGTCAAGGAGACCAAGTATATCATTTAATTCTTGAAATCCTTAAAAAGTTTAAAATACCCATTTTAAAGATAAGAAAACTGACACTTAGATTAGGTTACTTGCCCAAGATACAACAAGGAATTTGTCAGAACTGAGATTTAAACCCAGCACTACCCAAGAGCACATTTCAAGTTCACCTTTTGGCCTTCTGTCCTCAGCAACAGGCTCTACTGAAACCATTGAAAACCAGTGGGCATCTATACACTTGAAACATTAGAGCAAAAGAATGTTCCAGATAATGTTAAGCAATGATTTCATATAGCCAGAGAGAAAATTGAGCCATTAAAGTTATATGACTGCTGAAAGGTAGAGAACTCAAGGAGGGTCAAGAGCCAGGATTGGAACAGATAATTCCTCCATTCAGAATTCTCTTCTTTATGCTACCTTTATCATATTCCTCTTTTTCTTTTATTCTTTGGGTAAAATATATAATATTTTGATAATACAAACTAGTATGTTTTCCATTTCTCTAAATTCCAGATGCATTGTTGTTTCCTCGGTCTTGGAGCAGTGTTTCACAGGAAGACATTCACAGAGGGGGGACTTTGCTAGCTAAGAAAATGAAGCTACTATTCAAACTCAGCTATCAAATTAGACTTTTAAAAATTGAAACAATAATCTTTAGACTTTGTATAGAAAGCAAAGACATTTCTAAATTCCATAAGCTCCCTTTAGACAAGAGCCCAGCCAGGATGATTTAGCGCTAAATTTTATTATCTGCCAGAGATGAATGTAGTAGTCACTTTCCTATCACTGGCACAGAATACCCAGCACCCTCATTTAAAATAAGAAGAGGTTTGAGGGGCCGAGGATTTAGCTCAGCTGTTCCGTCACCTGCCTCGGCAGCACAAGGTTCTGAGTTCGTTCCCTGGTATCAAAAGAAAGAGAGAGAGAAGAGGTTTATTTGGCTAATGGTTTCATAGGGTTCAGTTTATAATAGGCTGGCTCCAAGGCAAAAACAGCATAGTGGAAGGACATGACAGAAGAAAGCTGCTGCACTGGTGGCAGTCAGGAAGCAGAGAGAGAAGGGAGGAGCTGGGAACAAGATATACCCTTCTAGGTTATGCGCCAAATGACCCACTTCCAACCAGGGTCTACCTCCTACCACCATATTTAGCATTAGCTCATCAATGGGTTAATCCACTGATGTCAAAGGAAAGGCACAAAACAATTTCCATTAGACTCTTAAATGTGATGACAGAGTCCGAGAACATCAGATCTCTCCTTGACTTCCTCCCTGTATGCACCTCAACGCAACAGAGAGAGTGAAAGCCACTGACTCTGCACAGTCTAAACATGCTCTGAAGAGGGCCCAGAATTCCCACAGGTCCCCCAGAAGTACAGTGAGTCAGCAGAGAGCTGACAGAGAAGCCTGTACGGTGAGGACCTTCCATGGAGACTCCAACATCAACATCCAATGTCCACCCAGACCCCAACTCCCTACATGACCAATGATGTCACAGAGGATGAGAAAGAACAGAAGCAAGTTCCCAGAAGTAGTGGGCAAGGCTGCTGTCCCAGAGGCCCACATTGGCTTCAAGGACCCCCTCTGCCTCCACAAAGATAATTCCACTTTCTCCTGCTCCCTGGAATGAACTTGGGAAGGAGAGAAACATATATATACTGACTCAGTATCTGAGAGAAGTTGAGTTACTTGGAAGGAGGTTACTTAAAGTTGGGAAAAAGCACGTTTTCTTTTCTTGATAAAATTTAACGTTTCCTTTCCCCCCAGTTAGGGGTTGGAAGCTACAGTGATATGAGAGTCAAGAGTCATTAAAAAGACATTTTTGGAGTTTTGAGAAAACACTTGAGTTTTTAACTTATAAATTATTCACAAACAGGATATTTGTTTTGATTCTCTGAGTGGAGAAAGATGGAGCTAAGAGATTAAAATCTAGTCTTCAGGGACTCTCTGCCTCTTAGAGTCCAGATTCTCCCAGCTACCCATTGCACTGGTTTGTGTTGTCTTTACTGACTGCAGGAAATCTTACAGTCAGAAGTGCCCTGAGAGCCTTGAGAGCCTTGATCAACACCCCCTCCCCCCACACACACACACAAGCACACACACTTACACATCCAAAACTTGAGGTCCATGCTTGGAGTGGCCTACAAGGTGACAAACAACTGTCCCAGGATGTCTCCCAGATTTTCTGGATCCACACCTAACATCCCATCCACTAGAGCACAGTTCTACTTCCTCACATTCATAACACTTTATTTTTATTTGTCTCCTTTATTTCGTTCGGACTTGTTTTTCTGATGAAGTGACTGCTAAAGACCTCTCCACTGGAGCACTTTATGACTCATGCTTTGTCTTCTTGCTTGTCCTTGAGCCACCCCACTCAAAGTGAGCAAACATTTGGTTTGGTTTGCCTAAGCACTTGACTTCCAGAGACAGAATGAAACCAGAAGGGTGGAGCGGATATCAGTTGGATTAAATTGTCGTCAAAGCCCTGCATGCTGCCCTTTCTGACAGCCTGTGAGTGATGTCCCTGCCCATGAACTGCTGCACTGCTCCCACCCAGCTGCCTTGCAATTTCTGCTTAGGTTGCCCTGTCCCTATCAAAGGTTTTCTCGCTTCTCACCAATCACTAGCATTACAAGAATAATCGAACTTCAACATCTCTGCTCCACAAATTTAGACTTTATTATAATTCAACCAGGGCTGTAAGTATTTTGTTAAGCAGGATGGGAAGGAAGACCAGGTAACTACCTCAAATCAGCCAATTGCTCCAGGGCATTATAACCACAATAGTCATGTGAAATGAAGGTGAAGAGTTAGGCTGCGTTCACATTTCCATTCATATAAAATCACTCAGCTCATTACAAAATCATTCTCATCTATTTGCTTTTAAAGGATCTCAGAAGAGTGCTACTATACACAATCATGTTAGCTTCATTTGAATTGTGGTGGGTACTTGTGAATTGCCGCCAAATATTTTTTTCATTAAATTATAATTGAGGCTTTGGTAATTTACAGCAGCCTCTTTCCAATTTTTCTAAATGAACAAATCTTCCACCGAGCTTGCTGTGCAAAAGCACTGTGGAGTGGTTTCAATAGTCCCAGGCAGTAATTCAGAATATCTGAGTTCTCTTCACAGTGTTTCCTAATTTGACCAATGAATCCAGGTTAAGTAATTGACCTCACCAGTCCTTCCCCATCCAGAAAATAAAGACACTAGTGTGGGTTGTATTCACCTCATAAAGCTTTTGGGTGATAGAAGGAAACCATTCAAGCAACCAGTCAATGAACATATTATATGTTGAACATCAACAACGTACAAAGCTTTTGGGAGATACAGAAAGGCAGCATTAATTCACTCACTCAATAAATATTAGTAGAATATTTCCCATGCCCCAACCACTGAGCCAAACACTTGGTACACTAAAGAGAACAAGACAAATCTGGAACCTGTGCTGCTGAGCTTATATTCTAGTGAAGGAACTTAATAATGAACAAGAAAACAAATAAGGAAAGGAAATTATTGTCCCACTGTGGTTGGAACATAGGGAGCAAGCTGGAGCATGACTGAAGCATTAATTTATCCTCAAGATGATCACCATAAGATTACACAAGCAAAGATAATTTAAGGTAAAATTCTCAGAGGGCTAAATCCCATGAAAAAACAAAAACTCCAAAGGAAGAGCTCCATGTGCAGACATTGAAGCCAATGGGAGAAGTGACACCAAGCTGAGTCTAAGAGGATTGCTCTACTGGTCAGCTCTTCACTGCTGCTGAGATACAGTTTGAATGTGCCCTCTGACAGTGCACATGCCAAAGCTTGGTTTATGGCTCAGGGATGTGAAATATAATAGAGCCTTTAAGAGGTGGGGCTTAGTGGGCTATAAACAGGTAAACAAGGGGTCTGCCCTTGCAAGCAATTAATGTTGACCTCACAGAATTGGGTTGGTTTTCAAGAGAGTGAGATTTTATGAAGGGCAAGCCTGACCTTTGGATCCCTCTCTGGTTTACTGTCTTGCCACATAATGACTCTTGAACAGACTGCTACCACTGTAATGCCATATGCCATGAACTGAGCAGAAGTTAGCACTCTGTTGTTGGACCTCCAAAATCTGTGTGCTAAAATAAATCTTTTTTCCTTATAAAGTACCCAGCCAGAGGTATTTAGTTATAACAGTGGAAAACTGACTCGTACATTCTTATCCATGAGAAACTACTCCAGAACAGTGGTTTAAGGCAACAACTATTTAGCTCAAAATTCTGAGAACTATCAGTTTAAGGGAGGCTCTGCTGGGCAGTTCTTTTGTTCTGGGTTTTCTGAGATCTGGAGTGCCTCTGCTTTCCACAAGTCTCAACCACTGTGTGTCTCTCCTATCCCTCATATTCCTCTATCATGTTCCCAGGCCAATGATATGCACTCAAAGAGGCCATCAATTGGTACCATCAGTGAAATCCATGCTCCAATGTTCTTTAATAAAACAGCTTAAGGTTTTACAGCTGGAAAAGAATTCAGATGATGATTGAGAGAAGGCAAGACTTTAGTCAGGGAAACAAATGTGTCAAATTTAAAGACTGCGAGGAAGGGCCGGGGATTTAGCACAGTGGTTTCCCCACCTGCTGCACAAGCGCAAAGACCTGAGTTCGATCCCCGGTACCAAAATAAATAAATAAATACATAAATAAATAAAGACTGTGAGGGCAAGGGAAATACAAGATTCAGCAAAGGGAGTGGATTCCAGGAGAAATATATGCATGAAGCATGAAGAATGGGCTGGGCAAGAGGCTCAGAGACAACTTTATGCACATTCAGAGAGAGACTATTGCTCATCCCCTCATGTAACAGCCCGATGTTACCATATAGACAACGAGTTCCACATTTTATTTCAGAATCTTTTCATGCAACCCTACTTCTGGTACAGCTTTCCCATTACAGAAAGGGTATGATATGGGAAAAACCACCGAAGTGTTCTTTTTAATAAGACCTAGAAATTATAGGTAGATTTTAAGTACAAAAATCTACTTTGGCCACTTCTAGTATTAACATTAATGGTATAATTGTTCTTAGATTCTAAATTATTTGAAATCACTCAAACCAAAGGAAATAGAAATTACAGATATCCCAACTCCTCTCACTCAGTGATTTTCAATTTACTTTAATAGCAGAACACTTTTTTCTAAAACATGAAATTTTACATGGAGCCTTAACATGAACTAGATGAAAGTCTATGTTAACTACGCATTTATTTCTTAAATTCCTTGCTACATTTATATAGAAATATACCATTAAAAATAATACCCCCCTCCATAAAACAATTAGGAGCTTCAAACAGACTCAGTCTTAAAATAGCTTGAGCATCCAATATAATTTTAGTATTTAGAGTTATACCGTACTGAAAAAAAGTCTTCAAAAATGTAGTCATATTTACTTATAGCATTTTTTATATGAATAGCACTGACCTGGATTAAAATTAATACAACCACAGGTTAACAGGTTTCTAATCAATGACGTGTTCATATTTCTAAGATAGACAGATGATAGATATCATGGAATCCAACTATTTGGCTTGACTGGGGCACATTGGATGAAGGGGAACTACATCGGGATGGGGGCCATATAAAGCATGCAACATAGTTAACACATAAAACTTTAGTCTTTATATTGTTATTATAACTTTTTTTTTAAAAAAAAAAAGGGCAAATGGCAGGTTTAGGGCAGACTATAGGAGGATATTTAATTCCATTAATTCTAAATTCTACATTCATGCACACACACATACACACACTCACAGTTAACCCTTTGGTAGATGCCGTTGAACATAAACTGGTTATATTGTATAATGGAATGCATACATCATTTTAAGTTATTTTTTAAAGTAAGTTTTTAGGTTAACTTATACACTTTTGTAGTCACAATGGCCCTTTTGCAAGACCACTCATCACCCCCCTGGAACACAGCTTTTTAATAAACTACTCTAAAAAGATAGAGAAAGTAGAAATATCGACATATTGTGGCTTGGGAAAGAATACAGAGGAAGAACATGAAATTTGCAGCCATATTTGCTTCCAAATTCTCTCTGTGTCACTTGCTAGTAGTGTGACCTTGATTGTGTACTTTAATCTCCTGATTCCTTCCTCTTTAATATGAGGATTACAACCTTACTTCATCAATTGTTATGAGAATTTAAACAAGGCAATATCCATATAAAGTAGGTCCACAGTTCATAGTCACAGATCTTTAATAAGCAGTACTTCTTTTATCTCTTCTTACTCGGTGTCTTCTTGTATCAGGAGTGTAAGTGAGATCAGATCTTTGATCTGCTCAAATGTTTCACTAGATGCCCCCAAGTTCTAATAGCGTTGGCCTGTCAGGTTGCATCTACAATGTTTGTAATTCAGGTAGCAAATTGATTTTTGAAAGCACTCTGGGCCTGCTCTGTCCATGTCGGATAAGCTCCAAGCATTAATTATGCACCAATATTGATGTTTTTGTCTGACAAGGTCTAATGTCACCATATTCAAATCTGGATGCTTCCTTGTTAGAAACCCCCCTAAATGTGGCCTTGGAAGAGACAACATATGTCACCTGCAATATTTGAGGTGTCCCAGGATTGAAGCCCTCAATTAGAATTAAAAACATTGTGTGTCCTTGTCCCAGGTCCTGAAGAAAATGAGCTGGTGTGATTCACGAAAGTAGTTTGAGGTGCAGATGCATCAAGCATTGCTTTAAAGAAGGCAATCAAACCTCCTTCCGGTAAACTGCACACAGCGGTGATGTGAACAATCTGAATAAATTTGGATTTGTTGTATACACAAGTCAGGTATTACAGGTTGTGCTTGGAAGCCTATCTATGCTCTAAGTAGTATGGTCAACCATAAATATCCATCCAAGTCTGCCTGATTTCACAGTATCATTAAGAGAATTGGGATCAACATTTTTCTAAAGGAAACTTACAATCATGCAAATATCAGTGACTTTGACTTGCACTGAACAAATAAGCTACAGGCAATCTCCTTCCAAGGTTCTTACTGGATTCGTCTAATTCATTTAACAAATAATTACTATCCTCTGGCTATATGCTAGGCACTATTCTAGGCACTAGGCATGTATCAGGGTATAAACAATAAGGCTACATTTTTAGAATTATTTATACTAATGAAACATCTTTTAGATGTCCTAATTGGCAAAACTCTGGCTAAGACAACTTTGCAAGGCAAAGGCAGGCAGCTGAATGAGTGTTTTCTATGAGTTTAGGATTTTCATTAATTTAAAAGAATTTGCTAATTCTATCTCAAGCAACTGCGAAGAAACGTACTTGAGATTTTGAATATAATTAATGTTTCTCTCATACTGAGCTGTACTATGGTGTTTTTCTGATGTCAGAGTAATTCTAGGAGGACTCTTATAAGAAATAATCATTTTACTCATTCTACATTCTGTATTTTTCTGGGGAAGAATAGGTTAAGAGGGTTGCTATTTGCCCACTAAAATAAAAAGGACTTTCAATTCTGGGAATGGTTATCAGAAATCATGTTATAAGTATCTGAAAAACTGGGAGAAGGATTTTTGCAGACTCTAAAATGTTTTCTTCTCTATCATTTTCTTTTTACATTTTCAATGTGTGCCTTGTCCCAGGTATTGTATGACATTTGGAGAATACATAAACAAAATATAACATGATCATAATATCCAAGGAATTCTTCAGTCTCATTTTTTTTAATAAAAAGAGGAGTAAATTAAAGCAAAGTAGATGGGGGCTTACACGATTTATTTTGGAAATCCCAGTGAAATTGAAGGAGTAATGAATTAGACACCTGAAGATCTATTTCTAAGTATTTTCTCTGCCATTGAAAAGACCACTAACTCCCTCTTTCTTTTGTTTTTCTCATTTAAATAAAAGAGTTTCACATAATTGGTTGTGAAGATTATTTAAAATTGGTAGTATGAAATATGGCAGAAAGAGTTAAACCCCAAATAAAAGTGATAGAACATGGTGGTTATAATTCATGCTAATTCCTGTAGACCATCCTCTTTGAAGGTTGGGAGCAATGGTGACATCATTAATAGCTAACTTCTACTGCACACTTATTGTTCCAAGAACTCATCATTAGAATGTATAAACACTTACCACCAATTTAAATATTTAAATTGGTCCTATGCGGTAGGCATTATTCTTACTTTCATTTTAAAAATAATGGTACTAAGATGCACAGTTAGTGAATGCTTTCTCCCACACATCATAGTAATAGGTAGAGACCAGATCTGCATTTAAAGTGTGATCCCAGAAGTCACTCCAACATTGGGAATACTGCCCATACCCCAAGCCATGCATATCACCACCCATGACTGCATGAGGCTTTAGGGGGACATCTAGACACAAGCCATAACAGGAACCATGGAGGGAGGAAGGCTAAATAACACTGTATGTTCTAAACATTTCTAGGTTTCTTGCTGAGACTTGTCCCAATACACTATTACTTTTTTCCTAAGCACCTATTATGTACTAGGCATTTCAAGTATATTATTTCTATGAAACTTCAACAATGGGCACACAGTACACCCTTAGTACATGTTACTTTATTCTCAGCCCTGTACAATCATTTTTACAGCAAAGGTGAAAGAGGGATCAGACCATTGATTTGTTCGAATTATATAAGAAGACATCATCATTTCCATTTTATTTGTGAAGAGAATAAGGCTCTAAGAAGTTAAATACCTTGCTTCATGATTTAAACCCAGGCCTGTTTGATTCCAAACTTTTTGATCATTTTAATATACTTATGGAAAGGAGGAGCATTCTTCCTTTTTTCTCCCATTCATCCTACTCATATCTATTTCTTTTATGTCTTTCATGCCTTGTTCTGAAAAGTACATAAGTCATTTCACAGTACTACTCTGTCTGCACGTATAGTGATGAGATGAGTCTAGCTGGGTGTATAACATAACAAGAGCTAATATTTACTGAGTGCTTACTACATGTAAGGCTCAGTGGCAATAACTTCACATATTACCTCCTTGTATTCTTTTAACAACTTCACAAGGAAGGTTCTAATTCAATCTTTTTAAAAACTAAGAAATGGAAAACCAAAGGTGGTAAATAGCCTACCTAAATCCACACAAGAAAAATTAAGCTTTGAGCTCAGTGATCCTCCTCCATCTGTGGAACCCAGTGCTCTGGCTCAGGAACATTTCTACCAACCAGGGAATACTCTGCCTCCATTGTTTTCCCTAATATGTCCTCCACAAATTTCAGCTTCATGTCAAAATCTGTATAGCTACCCATGTCTCCAAGCAGTTTTCAGGATTTTCTACATCTGGGAACAATTTTGAAAATATAAAAAGACAGACAGTCATCATGCTTTCAAAGAGCTGCAAGCCAGCCACCTGAAATCCCATTTCCCTGTCTGCTTCCATAGAAATAACCCTCTTCCCTTGACACTGTTCTTCAGTGACTTTAATGGAGCTGAAGTCAACATTACACCACTTAATCATGCTTTTTTTAGTGAAGGCTACAGGAAAGAAATGGAAATCCTGTCTTTCAGATTTCCCCAGAGACCCTATAAGCTTTGGGTCAAGGGACACTCTTCCCAGCTGAGCAGCTGGATTTTATAACTGTAATAATAACTATAAGAATAATAACAATAAATAATAAAATGCTCATAAGCCCTTACATTTTATGAAGTCTTTTTACCACGTCCATTTATATCCTATTTGGTCCTCCCAGTTGTTCTCCAAGGTGGGTATAATCATGATGCTTCTTTTTTAAAACTCTAAAGATTGAGCCTTTCACTATAACTCTAATTTAGACCTGAGAGCATCTAGAGATTGTTGTTGAGGGAGAGTCATGAATAACGTCAAAGAAGATGGGTTGAGCAAAATACCAAATCCAAGAGCCTTGAACCATCCTAGTTCTACCATGAATTAGAGGTGGGACTTTGAAGCAAATGTATTTGCCCCAGCATCTCAATTTCACCTCTATACAACAGAAATCATGATACTTCCCTCCAACACTAGAGAGAAGAGCCAAAGAAATAGTGCATCTAAAATGCCCACCATAGTGCCTGGCTTATAGAAGGGTTTCAAAATTGTCGGTTTCCGTCAGCTTTTTCTTTAATGGAGTTAGTTGCTCAGTTAATCTTTGCAAAGTTGAATTTACTTTGAAGAGATATTGGTAACATCATACATATGGTGGGAGTTAAAAATTTTGTGATGATTAAGCATACTGGCACTGGAAAAAAATCACTTAGATTGGAGTCTCCACTCTTAAAAATAATAGACGAGCAAGTGATGGACTCCAAAGCTTTTGGTATATACAATGATGTTAACAATACCTACTTCATGGGTTTATTGGGAAGAATAAAGACTTGTCAAGAGCACAATACAGTGCCAGACATGCAGAATGGGTAATTGTGAGCCAGGGCTGTTGGAGTTGTCTCTTTCTTCTCCTCTTGTTTAAACTATTGGCTTTGAGAATCATTGAATGAGTGTGTGATCCAGTCTAATCTCCCCATCCTATGTCATCAACACACCAACCAGAAGTATCCAGTAGCACCAAAGGATGTAAGTACGTGTGAACATGGTGACAAGATTCTAAGGAAATGCTTTCCACCTCTGTTGTTGTCGTGGTCCCAGCACTCAGACCTGCAGCAGACCTATAGCCTGCTCCTGTGGGGGTGAAATGGACCCAAAGCTAGAGCCCAGTACTACACAAAAGAGGCCACAAATTGAATTGTACTCAAGTGAATCAGCTGATGGCCATATTCTCCTGGTAATTCCATCTTATTCCTCCGGGGTCTAGTACAACCACTGTGGAAATCAGTATGAAGGTTCTTCAAAAAAAAAAAAAACCTAAAATTAGCAATTCCTATTTGGTCCAGACATTTCCCTGCTAGGTACCTAACCCCAAAAGTTAATTACATCATATTACAGTGATAAAAGCATATTCATGTTTATACCAGCACAATTTGAAAACAACTTAGATATGTCCATCAATACATGGACAAATAAAGAAAATGTAGTATTTATACATGAAGAAGTTCTACTCTTCCATAAAGAAGAGTAAACTTGAG
>NW_004624760.1:15336791-15368330 GCF_000247695.1 Heterocephalus glaber | reverse complement strand
TTTTTTCAGTTAATTATTGATTAGCTTTATAGCTAAGACTTATGCATTATGTTTAACCAAGGAAATATTCGAAAAACTTGTCTCGAAAGATCATCCCAGCTCCTGGAAAGTGAAGAAGTATGCTGAACTGGAGAAAATAAAGACCTAATTTTCTGCCATTGTTTGTAGCATTCTTCTTGTCTGCCTACCTTTGTAATTCTGTTTCTTTTCTTTTTTTTTTTTTTGGTACTAGGGATTGAGCTCGGGACCTTGAGCTTGCTGGGCAGGTGGAGGAACCACTGAGCTAAATCCCTGGCCCGGCCCGGTAATTCTGTTTCTTAATCAGCCAGAACTTAGGCAGAAAAGAGGACTGGTGGTTAATGGACCATCCTAAATCTCCCAGCTAGGCACGTAACATACATTATCTCACTTACTCCTTACTATAGTCTTCCAATCTATGGATTATCTCATTTTTACCAATGAGGAAAATTTAGGTAAAATAGCTTGATCAGAGTCACCCAACTAGAGAAGCAATGTAAGATTTGAATCCATATCTACATTTCCCAAGACCGCTTGATTCTTTTATTCTTCAAATCATAAAGGGGCAAAGATCTTAATAGAATTCCAGCTCTGGTCTTTATCACCTATATGACATTCAACAGATCAATGTAGAACTGTGAGCCTCAGCTTTATCCTCTGCAAAATGAGACCAGTAATACTAACCTTTCTAATTTAAAAGGGTTGAACACTCTGTATGAAATGACACAAGTGAATGCACCTAGAAAAAGTATAGAAAAGTTTAAACTATCATTCACCTGAAGATTTTATTTTTCCCACTTGTGGGAGGAAAGTTAGAAAATAGTCATAAATTGAAGAAATCTTTTGCAAATGCATGTGTGTGTCTCCAAGGAAAGACAAGATCAAGCTTCATTTCAACTGACTTTCCAGTCTAATGACCTAGAATCCACTGCTATGCTTTTATTCTCATCCCAATGTGCTACAGCCCACGTGAAAATGTCTGATAAACCGGGAGCTTCTTTTGATGCATGGAAAAAGAAGATGTTTTCTATTCCAAGCACCCATATCTTTTCTGAATATTTTTCTTCATATTCTTCTGGGGGGGGGGATCTCATGTTACTTCTCTTTTGATTTGAAGGATGGAAAAAAAACTACAAATATTTTTCACTTATTTATCACAGAAGGCATTTAAAGCCTGGTTCCAAAGTTGATTTCTAGATTTCTACACTCACTCGTGCACATTGGAAAGTTGGTCTGACCTCCTGAGAGGAGAGCTCAGTGAAGGTCGAAGGATGTGTCTGAGTGATGTGTGAGACCTCAAATGTTCTGACCCAGACCTCTGTTTCCAGACTGGGGGCAGCAGCATCCGTGTGATAGAAGGGACTGCTGGGAAATTCATCCAGACACCTGACTCTTCAGTGTGGACTCTGACCTCAACTACTTTTTTGGTTAAGAAAGAAAAATTCATGCCTTCATTTAAAAATATTATAATTTTATCTCAATTCAATAGACACAAGCACTTATTGAATGCCTTTGCTTATCTTATGCCAAAAAAGTGCTAAAAGCTGGAAAGATAAAAAAATATTCATTATTCTTGACATGGTGATGCATGGTGATGCATGCCTCAGAGCTTGGGAGGCTAAGGCAGAAGGATGGCCATGAGTTTGAGGCCAGCCTGGACTATAGAGTGCATAGTGAGGTCCTGAATCAAAAAGACAAAAACATAAAAAATATTCATTGTTCACAGAAAAGGTGGTCAATAGTGCCCAGGACTAAGCCAGTGTTCAAATCTCAACAATACCTTTTACTGTGTGGGTCATTAGATAAATCTCTTAGCCTGTCAGAGCCTGAATATCTTTATATGTGAGCTGGAGTAGTAATAATAAAAGTGCTAACTTCAACATTGTCTTGACACACAAAGGACATGCACAATACCTACTCTAGGATTGACCATTGTAATATTACAAAGATTTATTTCTAAATGCTAGCAAAAACAATAGACTTCTTCTCTTTATACCCCAATGGGAAGCATAGATTTTAATCAAATAGTTATACAAATATGTAATTACAAAAAGAAGAGGTAGGATATATCATGTACAGGTGCAAATTCCCTATGATGAGTATTAGCATTATGTATATCTAAAGTGTACCAATACATTGTTTGGGTTTTTAAAAAAAGATAATTACAAAGTACTATGTGGATTAGGCTGTCACTTTCTAACACCTCTCTCTACCCTCCTCCACTGAGTAGTAGCTATGTGCATTTGGGGTTGGGCAACTGAGCCCAATCTCAGTTTTCTAAATGCAGCTTTAATTACCCAATCCAACCTTTGTAACATTCATTTATCTTCACTGTGACTGACTCAGAGATGCTCAGGTGACCTAAGTAATCTTATCAATGGAAGGCCCAGGACTTTTATAGTGGAAGAAGGCTTCCTTTTTTCTGCCACTGGATGTGCCAAAGAAATTATTTGACCCAGCAGGAGGCCAAGATTAAGAGGATATCAATACCTATGGAAGGCAGAAATACATTTATTTATTTATTTATTTATTATAATAATATTATTGAGCCATTGGATCTAGCCTCACTTGTAACTTACCATATCTTAATAATATTCAAACCAAAACAGTCTTCAATAAGAAGACAAATAACTAATTTAAAAATTGGCAAAGTATCTAGATAGACCTTTTTTCTAAGGAAAATATGCAAATGGCCAGTAAGCACATTAAATGACTCTCAATACTATTAGTCAGCAGGAAAATGTAAATTAAAAAATACTAATAAGATCTTACTTCATTCTCACTAAGATGGCTAGAATCCAAAACTCACATACTCACCAACAGTAGTAAGCAGGTTGAAAAGTCAGAACTCATGTACATTGCAATTAGAAACATACAATGGTGCAGCTACTTTAGAAAACAACCTGAAGATTTCTCAAATGATTAAACATAGAGTTACCATATGACTTACCAGTTCCATTCTTGGTATACATTTAAAACAAATGAAACATTGCCACCCAAAGACTTGTAAATTAATATTTGTAGAAGCATTATTCCTAATAGTCAAGAAGTGGAAACAACCCAAGTATCTATTAACTGATAAATGGGTAAGAAAAATGTACCACATCCATATAGTAGAATACACTATTATTCAACTTTAGAAAGGAATGAAGTTCTGGTATGTAATAAAATGTGGATAAACCTCAAAAGCATTATGCTAAGTAAAAGAAGCTAGTCATGAAAGTTCTTTTATTGTATGATTTTATTTATATAAAGTGTTCAGAACAAGAAAGTCAGGTCTGAGACGAATGGGAGGATAGGAATTGATAGCTAAAGAATAAGGCATTTCTTTTTGAGATGACAAAAATACTCTAAAATTGACTGCAATAATGGTGGTCTGTATCTGTGAATATATCAATAGTCATTTAATTGAATTTTTTGCTTGGACCCAAGTAGGCTTGTCAGTTCCCCATAGCCCATTCCCCACTTCACATGTAACAAATGGCAATAACTAAAACTGGTGATGCCCACTGAAATAACCAAATTTATCTCCAGACTAAGTCTAAGTCCCAAAGAGTCAGAGAATTTTTATTCTACTCTCTTTGCACCAGTATGCAATACAGCAAAGACCAACATCTGATAGATCTTTAGTAGATGTTTGTTAAATAGATGAATATCTCTTATTGTACTTAAATTATTGTCTAAATGTCTGCTCTGTTTACTCTGGAACCTGCTTCTGGGCAATGCTTCTGTCTGATCATCTTTGTAACTTCAGAATCCAGCACACAGCCTGTTTGAGAGTAAGGCGTACAATATATATTAGCTGAATTCCTGAGGAATTCATTCTTGCCATTTTCCGAAGTAGTTCTCAAAGTTCTCTTTCCTGAGTGTCTTTGTGGAGTGTGATCAAAAACACAGAGAATGCTGCTGCTGAACAACATCCAGTGGAAAGGCAAGCTCGTGAAAATATTACAGTGTGTCACCATCCACCTTATTCACTGAATCTGGCACCATGTGACTTCTGGCTCTTCCCTAAAGTCAAAGTGACGGTGAAAGACAAATGTTTCGAATGCATTCAGAATACCAAGGCAGCCACAACAGCACAACTAAAAACACTTATGAAAGAGGACTTCCAGAACTGCTTCAAGAAGTGGCAAGAACAATGGGATAAGTGTATTCAAAACAAGGGGGAGTATTTTGAGGGGAATTCATGTCAATATGTCTTTTAGCAAATGAAAAATTTTTAATTTAAACATTCATTGTATTTTTCATCACGCCTCATATATTAGTAGATGTCTTGTTTGTTTTATCTTTTCCTTCTCCCACCAGGGCACAAATTCCCAGAGAACAGCACCCATGTCCAATATGATCATCATTGCCCCCTCAGTGTATAACACATAGTCAGTCCTCAACAAGTGTGTTGATGACTGAACAAGATCCAACTCTCTACCCCTCCTGCTTTTAATCATGCAATGAGCAGTGGAAGCCTTTTGTCTTCTAGGTTGACAAGGACACAATCATGTTGGTGACCAGCCTGCCTCAGTGGCCCCCTTTCCCTGCCTTTATGCTTCTCCAACTGGCTTGAATCACTTAATCTGCAGTTAATTCCGAGGCATACAGGCCAGGCTGTGATATATCAGATGATCGAGATAAATGGCTGGAGGATTTTTATGAGTAAAATCTCTTCAGATTTCAGTACATAAATCATTTGTTGTGAAATTGCTCATTGTCTTTAGGCAAAGCTACAACGTGAGGGAAAAGTCTATCTATTTATGAAGCAAAAGTCAGGGGATTAGGAATAGTTTGAAGAAAAGAGACTACAATATAAAAATAAGATTTATTGTTTAATATTCTTCTTACATATATCCCTCCACCCCTTTCTCTTACTTACTTTTCGGCATGGAATAGGAATTCAATTTCATGTTTGTTCCACAGAGTCACAGGGGAAAAGAAGATCTGAAGAGGCAGAATTCCTGCAATACTTTAGCTCTATACCAGTTCAGTCAATTACCTTTTGAGCTCAGACTGAAAGTCACTGCCTCAGAAAAGCCTTCCTTGATAACGTAGGCTAACTTACATCCTTCTCATTGGTTGCTCTCATAATATTACTTCTCTTTCTCTTATCACAATTTTAATTGTATATTTATTTGTTTGCCTGCTTAATGCTTATCTCCCTCAGTAGGCAATAAATTCTCCTACATGGGAATGAATGTCTACTATATTTGTTTTTTGCTGTATTTTCAAAAACTAACACAGCGCCTGGCAGAAAGTAGGTGCTGAGCAAACATCTGTTTTAAGTAAATACATAATGAGAACTTCCTCAGCTCCTTTTCAGAATTAATCTAGAAAGCCCACCATAGAAAAAAAAATCATTGTTTGATTCTTTCAAGTATTTTAAGTTTTGTTGACTAGACATGAAATGTTACTTCTCTAATAAACTAAATGTGCCCATTTCATGCAAACTGTTCAACATATTATCTCTCATAATACTCACAACTATGCCAATATGTGGCACAATAGGTACTACCCCAATCCTACTGACAAGCAATTTATGGCTTGGTCATTTTCTAAGGTGTATCAGACACTAATGGTAAAAGTAGGATTAAAACTCACCTATTTTAACTCCCAAGTTCAACTTCTCACCACCATGCTCTGTACCCTTCCTTCTGAAAGCCCAGGGATAGAGGAGGAAGGTTTTTCCTGCAGGAAATCATTTTTCTCCTTTCTGATTTTCCATCAGTGGACAAACAAAAGAAATACAAACAACTGAAGACCAAAGGGAGGACTAGGCTTTCCTTTTCTCTTCAAAACTTGCAGAAAATCAGCAGACACGATTCTGGACATAGTTAATGTTTTTTAGACTGTTCTAGTATGTGCTAGCAAAAGGGCTTTTCAAATAACATTGCAGAAAGTCGACCTTGGGGCCAGATCCTGCTCTCTGTGAGATTTATCTTTTGGCACATCGATCCAAAAGGTAAGGCTTCACTTCCAACAAGCTCTGACAGAGGCCCAAGAGCCCAGGGGTACACACACACATGCATGCACACAAACACCGTGCACAAACATGCACGTGTCCACACACATTTGAGCTATCATATGCCAATCAAGGCTCATGAATATACTCATGCAGATGCTTTTATGAATAAGCTACACCATCCTCCTTCACAATAACATCCAGGATTGAATCCGATGAATGCATTAATCCATACACACCTATACAAGAATGCATCCTCATGAATGTTGAATAATAACCTATGTCAATACACCATTTTGCAACATGCAACGTCCTTTTATGCCCACTTTCCCACTTTGTTCCCATAATAACCCATAGGTTATGTGATTTTAAAAATATACTTGTCCAGTAATTTAACAGAGCTCCTGGGCTTTATTAGATGGGTTTCAGAGGTTCTCTGAACTATCCCAAAGTTTATTGCAAAGTAGAGTATATGAAAATTTTTCTCTGGATGTCAGTGTGCATGGTATTTATGCTTATGTTTCTTCCTCCAACATAAGGTTTTGGACCAACGAGTGATGAGAATGATCTCACTGGCCTGAAACTAAAGATAGCAGTTTATAAAGTGCCTTTACCTCTAGTTTCTCACTTGATTCACATGTCTACAGCCTTGTAAAATTAACCTTACAAGTATGACTTCTTAATACGTCAGGACACTAGACCCAGACACCCCCAAACTCATGTAACACCCACTTATCTGTCATTCTCCCAAGGTGGAAAAGTCCTTGACAGGAAGTTCACTCTTTCTCATACCTGACCCAAGAGGTTATAGGTTTTTCATATGAAACCAACTCAGGTAACTGAAAAGTGACTGCTATAATAAAAATTTTAGTTTTCCACTATACATTAAGTCAATATAATATTTTGAACAAGCAGAGTATAAAGATTCCTTACAAGATTAACCAGTTCATCTCAGGCATTTTCTTTGCCCATTGCTTGAAATGCTCTTTTAGTCCAGATAGCCACAAGCCCCAGGCACACACTTCCTCCCTTCAAATCTTTGTTCAAATGTTCTACTGTAATTCGCACCTTCCCCAACCACAAAATATAACACCACTCACCACCCACCCCATTCACCCCCATACAACCCTACCACATGCTCTGCTTTACTAACTAGTACATATTGCTGTACCTTCCAATCTGTAATGTATGTATTTGATTATGTAGAATGGGGAAGAATGCAACTTTCAGGATGTGGATATGTTGTTCATTTAACTTATAGTACTAAAACCTACACAAGCCGCTTGGTAAATATTGTTTCATGGAATCTTACCACAAAAACTATACAAGTATCAGTAGCTTCTTAATAACTTCACCAAGGTGATCCAACTGTTAAAGAGCTTCAAGTTCAAGTTATCCCTCCAAGTGTTGTTCATCTGCCTCATCATCATTGCTTCCCAAATATGAGTTTCATAAAGTTTGTCTTTGGTTCACTTCCCAGGTGCATGAATGAGATTTTTCCCAGTGGTAAGAACAGAAAATCTCTGCATGGTTCAAATTTGTTAAACACTAAGGCAATGCATTGCCTTATTGACTGGGAAGTATAGAAACAGGATGAACATCAGAGTTGGTTTGATCCAGAGCTCAGCGAGGCCATGATGGACTTGATTTTTCCATCTTTCTTCCCTGCATTCTATGATGCTGAATTTATCCTAAGGCTATGTGTTGTCTGGGTCCAGTCAAGGAAACAAAAAGAAGATATTCTAAATAAAATATTTATCTAGGCAGTTACAAATTCACATACTGTTGTAAGAAATAGTACAGAGAGACTTCTTGTAGCTTTGCTCATTTTACACAAGTAGTAACATTTTCTAAAAGTATAGTGTACCAGTTTCCTAACATTGATACAATCAGTTAATCTTACTCTAATTTCTCCCATTTTACTTGTATAAGGATATATGTGTGTTTTTGTGTGTGCACATGAATGCACTTTGTGTTGGTGATGAGCTCTGGTTATACAATTTTTATATTATTACCTGCATCAGTTCATGTATCCAGCATTTCCATCAAGATACTGAATATTTCCAAGAACTCAAAGATCCTTCATATTGCCCTTTTATGACCGGAATCATTGTGCTCCTCTCATGAACTCCTGGCAGGTACTGTGACCCTGACAAACATTTTTTCTCTGGCCTTCCAGGCCTTCTGAAATCTGGGCAAAAGTCTCTGTGACCCCATCACTCTTGGATTCTACATGCATGAAAAACTAGCACCAGGTGGATGATGCTAGGTCAGCCACCAGTCTGAGAAGTAGCCAAGGCTTCTTGCACCACGACTGCAGTGCTTCTGAGTGCCTGGATGGCTGAGGATGGTGAAACAAATGCTGGAGAACTGATTTCCTAGGCACCCCCTCTCAAGCAGGATATCCTTGGGGCTCTCTTCTCAAAGCAAAGTCTTTCAAAGGAGTTTACTTTTACCCTTTTTACACCCTTCTGCTTGGAAAGGGTGGGATGTAGCCACATTCTGAGATCTCTTCAAGCCATTTTTCCTATTGTCCTGATCCAAACTACTTCACTTCTTTTTAACGCTAATCTTTTCAGCAAACATGCTCTCCTTTGTCCTGATATTTTTCTGAAAATACTGCAAATTTTTCAAATTATTAGGCTCTGCCATTTGCTCCTGACTCACACTATAAATTTGGCTAAAAGCCACCAGCAGTACACATGCTACAGCCTGAACTTTAGGCAGCCTTGACATTTCCTCTGCCAAATTAATTGGTTTATTGTCCATAAATCTTAGATCTTGGGTAAAATGTAGGCAAATTTTCTTGCAGAGTGTAACACACATGGTTTCTAGTCTGTCAATAGAGTCCTTGATCCTAAATGAAACCTCCTGTACCTACCTTTACTGCCCACATTTCTGTAAGCATTCTGGTGTTCTGAGCTCTGACCAAAATCTCCCATTGAGGTTGGCTTAAAGCATTCTAGGACTTCTCTATCCCACACTTCCAAATCTACCCAACTTTTCCCACAAACCAGTTCCAAAGGCTTCTGAACCATGTGATCAGGTACAGTCACACCCACATCCCCATTCCTGGTACCAATTTTCTCTATTAGTCACTTTTCCATCACTAAGACAAAATACTCAACACCCACACCTTAAAGGAGGAGAGATTTATTTTGGCTTACAGTTTCAGTAGATTCAATCAGTGATAGCCAGGTAGAAACAGCACCTTGGAAGTGCCTGGTGGAGGAAAGCTACTCATATCATAGAGCTAGAAAGCAGAGAGAAAAGGGAGGAGCCAGGGATGAGAAAACACCCTTTCAGGTCACAGCCTAGTGACCTCCCTCTTCTGACCAGATCCTGTCTCCAAACATGAGACTTTGGAGGAACATTTTAAATCTTAATCATAACAACGTTCTTTATCAATTTGGTGCTATTCCTTTCTATTCTTGGCTTGCTGAAATTTTCTATCAAAAATAGGTTTGGGATTTTTTTTCAAATGCTTTTCCTGCGTCAATTGATATGCTCCTCACATTTTTCTTCTTTAATTTATGGATGCACTAGATTACATTTTTTGATTTTTTTGAATGAGGCTCCCTTACCTGGAATAAATCTCACTATCCTTTATATATTGGTGATCTGACAAAGAGCCATTGTGTCAGTGGTCCTTTCCTTAGACTTGAGTACTCGACTCTAGCTACATGAGAATTACTTGAAGGAGATAAGTTAAAAATAGTTTCCTAGTACCTCTCTCCAGTTCTATAGGATCTAAGCCTCCAAGGGTGACTTATGCTTAGATACTACCCTTAAGTGACTTTAAATACTATCCCCAAGTAATTCTTATAAGCCAGGCTTTGAATTTCTGTTCTGAATACTGCACCTATGCTGTCCTCCAAAGAATTGACATCAAGTCAGGTCATTTCTATTAACAAAATTCATGTCTCTTCTGCCTTTGTATTTATTTAGAGATTTGAAAGATGCTTAGAAAGCAGACCTAGCATTTATTCATAGAAACCTTTCATTTTTCAGTAGGAAAGGGCAGCTTTTTGTTAGGTTCACATTGTCTTTTGCATCTCAATGTAAAGTTGCCAATAAAGTGAACAGTGAAAACAGAAGTAAGAAAAGTGAAGAAGAATTTATATTTATAATCACAGAAATAGCCACCTTCTTTTTATTGACTAATATTGTCTTTTATTTGGCTTGAAACTGAATAGCAGCCCCCAAGTAGTAGCTCTTTCCATGAATCAACCAGCTTCCTTCTTCTTAGTTATTCTTGTCTGCCCTGTGCTGTGGGCCCTAGAGAATATGCAAGTATTCTCATTCCTGTTCAATGTTTTTTAGTGTCTCAGTTATTTTAATTGTAAAAGACATTCTTTTTTTCCTAAGAGCATCAGCAGAATAGGGAAAAGGATCGGGACTATGAAGCCATCACACCTAGACTTAAGTTGACTCTTCCATAAGTCTACCTATGTGACTTTCTTACCACCCCCTAACCCTCCAGAGCTTCAGACTTATCCTTCAGGGGATAAAAGGAGTTTCCCAGGTGCTTCCAAGAGGTTAATGTCATAATGGACATAGACAAGTGAACTTAAACATAACCATAGAAATTTAAAATATTACTAATGCTTACCAAGAAAGTTTGAAAGGCTATGTTTTATGAATAAACATGATATTTCCTAATGGCTAACAATAAGATCCCTTCTCTTTGACCTATATTTAAAGAATAGTTGAGAATTATTATCCACCTACTTGTCCAATGGCATGTTTATTGTTCACTCACTCAACTAATAATAGTAGACTACAACCAACATTTCAGGGTCCGTACTGGACACTGGAGAAACACTGATAAAACAGATACCCTCTCTCAGTTTGTGGAGCAGGGAAACAGAAATTGAGTAGTTATCACAGAAATGTGACGGAAGTCCCAATAACTAGTTGATGGGTATAGATAGCATGTCTGAAATGGAGCTAAGCCACATACTATAGGGTAAGAAGTACCTTGCCAAGGAAATGACATCTAAATTGAGGTGCAATTAGCTAGAATAAAATGTAGAAAGGGAAAAAATGTCTTAGGCATAAGGATTAGCATGAATGAGATACAAAAGTGCATACTGCGCTCTCTCTCTAACATTGGTTAGGTTCTCTTGAGGAACAGAATATACATATATATATATATATATATATATATATATATATAAAATATATGTATCCAGCAGATGCTCCGTCTACACAGCTAGAAGCCTAACAACAAGAGGGATCAAATATACAGGACTAGTCTGACACTGAAAGCCTAGAAGCACCCTGGAGAGTCACTGGTATGAGTAGACATTGGAAAGCTAAAGAAGCTGGAGTCTGAGGTCCACAGGCAATATCAACAGAAAAAGATGGGCCTACGCAAGCAAAATCGAGTTTGCAAGAGCAAGCCAACTTCTTCCTTCTTCGCCCTATCATTCAATGTGAGCTGCAATCCTATAGCATGGTGCCACCCACCGCCTGTTGGCCTATAAGCCAATCATCTCTGGAAACACTCTCACAGAAACACCCAGAAATGTGCTTTACAAATTTTCTAGGCATCTGTCAATCTAATCAAGTTGATAATCAAGATTGACTGTCACACTCTGGGACATGCGGAATATGAAAGGCCAGTAAGGCTTGAGGTAAAGAGCAAGGATCAAAGGGGTTAAATAGCTAGAGAGTTAGGCAGGCTACCCCTTAGCTCCAGGGAATGTAATAAAGTAAGCTGTTCAAGAAGCACCAGACATAATCTGGGACCTCCTTGACTTTCTTCATATAGGCTCCTTGTCCTTGATTGCCAACCATGTCATTCCCACCTCTGGTATGCACTGTCTTGACTTCTAATTCTGAAGTCACTGCAAACTCATCCAAAAGCTTTCCCCATTCTCAGAAGGCACCAACTGCCCATCTCCTCCCTTCCCCATGCATGACCATCATGAGCAGGTGCACATTCTCAGTTGCTTCTCTTCACCTGTTACACACAGCAGACTGACTGAGGGTGGTAGGGCTGTGACATCTTCGTTTTCTTAGTCTCAAGCTTACCATGTGCTTTTTTCTCTGCTGTATCTCCACCTTTGCTGTCTTTTATTATGCCACACACCCAACAGAGCTTATATTTGCTGAATTAAGTAGTAGGACAAAGACAAATATTATCTAAGCAGCAGGATTATCCCAGGAAGAACATCACCACAGCCCAAAAGCAGAAGTGAGCCCAAAGAATCTAGCACTGGGAGGCTGTCACTTAACCACAGTCCTTGCGGTGGGACCCTAAGTCCTTCCTTGCAGGAGGATCTGAACGGCAACAGTGGTCATTAGTTAGTGTTGGACATTCATCGGCCAGTGGTATCTATAACTTTGGGGACATTAGTTAGACATCCAGCAGGGCAGATCTGTCTCACAGTAGCAGCATCCCAGGGGATCTCATTATTTCCATGGGCATTTCCCAGCCTGTGCTCCCAGTGAGAGTGGTGGCTGACACAGGACTTCACCTTGTTATCAGCTGCTGCCCAGCACTTCTTGACAGTGGCAGCTGTTGGCACCCTGTGGACAGCCACATCTGAGGGACATCTGTCTTGCTCTGGATCTTGTCATGGGACAACCCCACTCTGGCCCCACCAGTCTGGAGGGTCAGACAAGTGTCATGGGTGTTCTGTAGCTTCTGTCACCACTGAAGATCACTTCAAGTGCTGTGAGAGAGATGAATGCAACCAGCCAACAAGACTAGCTTCTCCCCCAGCAGACATCTCCTATTGGTTGAAAAGGGTCTCACCTTCTTTCCCAATGTAAGCATTTGATTTTTAGTACAGATTTCAAAGATACAAATGTATATGCTTAAAGAGTTCAGAGTTTGGATGTGGGTAAAGTTGGCATTTGTAAGACAGAAGGTCTGTTTCTGAGCTCTGATACTCACACCAGCTTCATGACTACAGGAAACTCACTCTCCACTCTCTGGCCTTCATTTATTTTTTTAGTTTATTTTTTACTATTATGTGTTTGTGATACACAATAATTACATTCATTGTAGGGAATATATATATATTCAATGAATGTGATGGATATATAAGGAGGGCTGGGGATTTAGCTCAGTGGTTCTGCTGCCTGCCTCACAAGCACAAGAACCTGAGTTTGATCCCTGGTACCAAAAAAAAAAGAAATATATATATTATATATAATGAATATATGATGAATGTAATATATATATAATATATATATCGCATCTTGATCTTTTTTACTTCCCCTTCTGCTCCCCACTTTCCTGTTTCCCAGATCCCCTTCCCATCTCCACAAAGTCAACCTTCCTGTTTCTATCTTCTGTTTTTCTCTTTAAATTATTTATATTTTGGATTTCTCATATAAGAGAAGCCATGCGATATTTAACCTCTGTGTCTAGCTTATTTCATACAGCATTATGAACTCGAGGTAAGACCATTTTCTTACAGATGACTCAAATTTATTCTTCATTATAGCTGAGTAGTACTCCATTGTATATACATCAGCACATATTCCTTATCCATTCATCTGTTGATGGGCATATAGGCTGCTTTCAAGATTTAGCTATTACGAGCTGTGCTTCCATAAACATGGGTATGCATGTATTGCTGTAATACTGTATAATGTCTTTAACATTTTAGAGAAGATATCCAGAAGAAGAATAGCTGAGTCAAATGGAATTTCTATTTTTAATTTTTCTGGCCTTCATTCTTGTTTACAAAATGAACAAGGAAATAACCAAGATTTCTTATGGTTCTAACATTCCAAGATTCTGCAAAGCCAAGTTAACCAAAAGTACCAAGTTCGGGAATTGTCTTTGGCCATACACTATCTGTTTCACTGCCATATCTTTGTAAGGTGGATTTCCACATTCCCAATGGTCCCTGTGTTTCTACCAAGGAAACTACATGATGGTGATGGTGGAATATGGTTTTTCTGAAGTCATATAGATTCAAAATTCAGCACTGAAATTAAACCAGGTGGCATGACTCTTTCAACATCTTCTCTGACCTCAAAATTACATTGGCATTCATATGAAAAAGCTTAGCCTGAGCAAGAACCCATAGAATGTCCATTGTCTGCCACTAGCAAGGGGATAAAGGGAGATCAAGCTACAGAACAAGGGATTGCAGTTGGACTGCAAAGAGAATGTGGTCTGAAGGTATACAGGCAGAAATAAGAAGAAATAAGGAGAGCTTCATGCTTAAAGACATACCTGCCCAAATATCCAGAATGTTTGATTTGGGTTAGGCAGCTGGAAGACTAAGGCAGGGATTCAAAGACCTTAAAACATTTTTTGTAAATGAGGAAAAGAGTAACTATTCAAAAAAGAATCAGCTGACTGGGAAGTAGAACTCTACACAGTGGTCTTTATCTTCTTCATGATGTTTTTGATAAATGAATAAAGCCAAATTTCTTCATTTTAGAGAGTATGTGCATTAAAGAAACTTTCATAACTATGTCTCATATAATTTGCGGAAAATTTCTATTAGAAATATCATTAATCACATAATGTATGACATGTGCTCAGTAAATGTGGTGAATGTTTAAATTAAAAAATATTACAGTGAGACACATTGCCATTAATCCCCTCTCAAAATACTCTTCCTCATTTCAAGCACACTTATTCCAACATTGTGGCCAGAACTGAAGCAGTGCTAGAAGTCCAATTTCATGATTGTCTTTTCATAGCTGTCTTATCTGGAATCAACCTACAGTGTTTATGGCAATCTCTGTCAAATAAAACATGATGGTGTGTCCACCTTATTCACCAGACGTGGCACTGTGTGACTTTGACTTTCCCCCCAAAGTCAAAGTAACTATGAAAGATAAGTGTTTTGAATCCATTCAGGACATCAAGGCAGCCATGATGCCACAACTAAAGACATTCACAAACCAGACTTTCAGAAGTGCTTCAGAAAGTGGCAAGAATGATAGGATAGGTATGATCATAGCAAGAGGGAGTATTTTGAAGGGAACTAAAGGCAATGTGTCTTTTACTGTAACAAGTTTTTGTTAAATATTCAGTGTATATTTTCAGCACCTGATATATGAAAAAACCGAGGACAAGGAAAGATGAAATTGGACACATTGTCTTGTGATGCTAAGACTCATAGTCTACTTACTTTGTTTTTTCATTAGTGAAACCTAATTTTTTGTGAAATCAGAACATGGTAAGCAACAAGATTATATTCCCAAGCCTCCTTTTCAACTCTGGCTGATCATGTGACCAACTTCTAGACAGACACTAGGTAGACCTTCATGGAACAATTCCAAGAAGACCTTCAAAAGCTAACAGAACAAGGAAGATGGATCCTCATTGCCCTTCTCCCTTTCTTCCTTCCTACTCACTGACCATAAATGCCTGAAGCTCTATCCACTCTCTTGGTCTAACGGTGACCCTGAGTACAAAAGATGTGGTTTTTTAATAAAATGGAGTACTACTCAGCCATAAAGAATGAGAAACTAAAGACATTTATAGCTAAATGGATGCATATTGAGGCCATACTCTTAAGTGAAATAAATAGGACACACATGTGTAAATACCAAATAGTTTCTCTGGTGTGAGAAACTGAAAGTGTAAATAAGGACGAAAATGATTAAAATGAATAATTGATAATTTGAAATAGGAAGAAAAGGTCTGAAGGGGCCAGAATGGTGGGAGCAGAAGGAGAAAGGGAAGAAGGAAAAGGAAACATTGTGAGAAAAGAAAAAAAAATGGAAATGAAGTGTATGTAAATAGGGAAGGGTGGAGGGGGTGTAGGGCGCACAGGTAATGGGGAAAATAATAAGAATCAAGATACATCATGTAGAGGCACAAGCACCCAATGATAAACCTAAATGTATTGTGCACCTAAAATGTACCAATAAAAGAATTTAAGGGGGGGAAAAAAAGCTGCATTTTGAGATAAGGAAACCAAAATACAAGAGAAGTCTGTTCCCTGATCATTCCGAGGCTGCCACCCAAATTCTGTTTATCTTTCTCTAGGATCCCTATATACGAGGAAACAACAAATGTTTTTGTAAAGCCATTGTTCTTTGGGGGGTTTCTTTTCTATGCTGTTCGCCTAATGCTGACAGTTAATCCAGATGGCTTAATATGAGAAGCAAAGCAAAAAGAAGGCACTACCTGCTGTGAGACCTGGTTCTTTGGGTTCAACTGGTCACAAGAAGGAAAGAATAAAAGATGTCATATAATTCATGAGATTTAAAATGCCATCAGTTGCATGACACACTATAATTTTATGCATCACCCACAAAGAAAAAACGTTGCCAATTAATCTATGACATGTCATTGATTATAAGATGCAAATCAATTTCAGAAATGTTAAAATGTGAGGGGGAAAAAACCTATGAAATATGGCATATTGGGGATTCAGCAAAGCACAGTTTAGATTTAAAGTTTGCCACATCTACCCATCCTCCCCTTCCTATTTTAAAAAGAATTCTGAAGCCCTGGGAGGGGCGATGATTTGTCCAAGTTCAGCAATGGAGCCAAAATGAGAATCTTGACTGCAAATCAAAGCCCTTTAATGGGTCCCAACAGACACTACATTTTTGCTTGTGTTACCTTGACCACTAGTGACATGTTTATTTAATCAACCACCTGTTCCTGTTTTTCCGTTCTAAAATATGCAGCACCAAGTAGACAGAGACAAAGGCACTCCTGCTCCCATGCACAAATGGACTCAGCAGTCACAGGAGATGATGGAGACAGATTTCACAGCAAATGCTCACCCTCACAGATCACAGGGCCCACACCTTTGTCCGCAGCTCTGAAGGAAATGGAGAAAACCAGGTGGTCACAAAGAGCAGTGGGAAGGAGCTTTCGGAAACACAGGGAAGCACTGTGGCCTCACAGTGGCTGTTGGCTGGATCAGAAGGGAGCTGAGCTCAAAGCTCTCCTCCCTCTCCTACACAACAAAAAAACACTAAAGTGCCCCGAGACAAGGGGCACCAAGAACACTGATCACAGTTCATCGGAGGTAAAGGGACCTGAGAGATTTCACCTTGATCTAGCCTAAGCTACAGATAGACATCGTCCTCACCTCTCTTGAGAGATGTAGGTTTTAGAAAGACTATGCTGCTGACAATGCAACTGGTTCTGGAGGTGGGTAGAGTAGTAAGAGAGCCATCATGTCCACATGGGGAAAGAGCAGAGGCCTGGATGAAAATAGTGAAGCTGCCCTGAATAAGAAGGATGAGCCACATAAACAAAAGCAAAGCTTCTAAAACAAGCTTTGAAAATCATTTCCCCACTCTTGGTACTATTTCCTCTTCTGTTCTCCAATATATCCTACGCCCTCACTCTCACCATCCCTTACTGCAATTCATCCTGCTTTTGACTATGCATACATAAGGTATGAATGACCAGTATCTATGTAGGTTACCAGTGACAGCTGTGTTCATACAGGGAATCCAAGACATGAGTTGTGATGGCAGAATTTCAAACATCAACCTGAGGAGGATAGAGGTGCTTGAGTCACTGGGGTCTTTCATTGCTATTGACATCCCCACCTGCCTTCCCTGCAGGAAGGATGCTTGCATGAAAAATAAGTCCAACTTTCTAATTTTCTTTTTCTTGCACAAATCTCAATGCATGTGCCTGTGAATGTGTTTGTGTGTGAGAGAGATGATTTGAATTAGTGAAATTTTTGCAAGATGAAGCAATAGAGACAAAGGTAGATTGCTTTGCAAAATATACAATAGCATGGATTGGACTCACATACCGCCCCCCCAAAAGCAGAAATGTCTAGGGGCTTACTTTAATGAATGCATGAGAATGGTTTATAATTACTAGAAGCCTTAAAAATGGATTTTCCTCTGGTGCTCAGACCAAATAAGATGGGTTCATGAAAATGTTTTAAAAACTGGGAAGCAGTTCAGACTGTTTTCTTCAACACAGTGTGATTGTTTGAAATGGACTTGTTCTTACAGTGCACTGATTGTATTGCAATTGAGTCCTCACCACAATCAGAGCTGGAATTATCTTTATTTTGCAGACAACAAAAGCCTCGAAAAAGTAGCCAAAGGCAGTATGCTTCCCAAAATTGTACAGTAATCTCCCAAGGTAGGAGGGCAACGGGCAGAGTGTTGGCTTCCAAAACTCTAAAATTCTTCCTTGAGATTCATCCAAAGGAAAAGGAGACAGAAGTAACTTTATTGAGTCCTATGGACCAGAAGAACTTCTAAGCATCATCGTGTAACCCCAGAACAAACTTAGGACGTAGGGACTATTTATTATTATCCCCACTGTGCTGATGAGAAAGCTGAGGCTCTAAGGGGTTAGGAGCCTTGCCTAGGTCACAGTGAGAACTGTGCCAGAATCAAATCTCACCCTGAGGTCTGGTAAATGCTAAAGAGAAGGCTAGCTTTTCACAGCCCAGAGTTTTTCTACCCCGTGGTTGTGAATATACATTTAGTTGATTTAGAATAATCGCTCCTCATAACTCCTCTAGGGAGAAGAGGACCTGAGGGTACCTTCAATGTGGATGGATATTGCCCCACCAGGAATTCATTTATGGAGGAAGCAAACCATCTCCCTCTCTGTAAACCTACATTCCACCAAATGAATATATAATGAGGCCTTCAGAACATTGAGACATTATTTTCCTTGCAAATCCTGGATCATTGAAAGGAGATCAGAACTTGCTTGTTTGGCAGGGGAACGGTGTTAGTGATTTAATCCAAAGCATGAAAGGACAGTGCAGGAACAGTCACAGGAGAGAAGGTGCAGGAGCCCAGAGGAAAAGGCAAGGTCCAAGGTCCGGGTGCAAGAGAAATGGCGGGGAGAGCAGAAGGAGGAGACTGCTGCAGTGAGTGCTGGGTGCAAGATGTTTTAGACACTGATGCCAGGTGAGATCTCAATATGGCGGCTGGTTCCGAGCTGCTAGGAAAGGGACTGAAGTTGGCACTTCTGTTTGGTCAGAAAGGCAGCTGGAAGATGGAAATAAATGAAAGAAGGGCCACTCGCGCCCCTCCCCATCTCCAGCCACACACAACTTTGAATGCCTCTGAATGTAGGAGACAGAGAGGGTGCTGGGCCCAAAGACAGGGGCGGGCTAAAGGAAGGAGCAGCCTGAAAGCTGATCAAAAACACTTTCAAGTTAAGATTAAACTCTACAGATTGCAGGAGGCCAATTTAATGGGAAACGTTCCCTGTCCTCCCTGTCCTCTCCCTTGGCTTCCCCTGGGAAGGGGTTAGGTTGTGATGTTGCTCATCAGAGAAACCCCTGGGTACCAGATCTTATCCAAATGAGCAGCTGCAAAAGGCTAAAAAGACAGAACCAGGAAAAAATAGTTTACAAAATGTTGAAAGCGGGAGAGGGGTGGGGGAAACGTATTTTAATTATCCTGCATTCATCCTGTGGAGGAGCAGGGTACCCGGGGACATTTAAAGGCCATTAACTCTAATAGGTGATGCAGGCAGAGAAAAACCAGATACTTGGGTTCCAGGGGTTCCAGAACCAGTTCAGCTCTTATTTATTTACTTGTATACTTACTGTAGTTATTTATTAGGCGCTGTTAGGGCTCTAGCTCAGGGGCTCATGCATGCTAGCTAGGCTAGGGTTCTATGGTTGTGCTCCACCGCTAGCCAAAGCTGCTTCACTTTTCCAGGCCTTGCTTTCTCTACGTGGACGTTAGGAATAACAGAGAACTGTAGAAACTGTGCTACACTGAACCAGTATGAGCAGTTGTTAAACCTATGAAGTGTGTCTAAATTTCTCTTCTCCTACCCATAAGCTATACCGATAAGCAAGTGCCTTAACCTCTCTGAGCCTTAGTTTCCTCTCTGAAATGACAGTGATGCTCATTTTACCTGTCAGGAGTATGGCAAGGATTAAATGAGTTGGTTCAGGGGAAGTGCATAAAACTTTGTGTGATCCACATTAGCCATATAAGCTACTAGTATTGTTATTGGATGCTCAGAATTGCCCTTCAAAATAGGGTGGGATGAGGGTGGATGTGATCCTAAAGGTGTGGGTGTGACTCCAGGCTCTGTAAGTCATTTAGCTTATCACTAAGCCTCAGCATTTTCACTCAAAATAAGGGACTTATGGCTAGTAAATGAGGCGTGTGACTCCCATGTGCTCTGTAAAAGGTCAACACCATTTGTCACCTCTCATTAATGGGAACGAGGAGCTTCAAGTTTCAGTTATACAAAATCAATGAGTCCTAGAGATCTGCTAATAATAGGTTCTAGAGTACCTACAGCTAATAACAGTGTATTGAACATTTAAAAAGTTTAAGAGGGTGGACCTTGTGTTAATTTTTCTTACCACAAATAAGAAGGAAACAAAAGGAACATTTTGGAGATGATGGATCTGTTACCTTGGTTGTCATGATGATTTCATGTGTATAGGCACATGTTAAACTTACAAACTGAGTGCATGAAATACGTATGGTTTTGCATATAAATATAGTTCAATAAAGAATTTTAAAGGAATATTTTATTATACAAAGAAAATTCTATATTATAGATAAATTGTGTTTTGCAAGAAAAAAGTTAAGTATACAAAGAATTGTTTTGAAGTCTCATAACTTTTTAATAAGCATAGTTGAATGTTATTGGACACAGTATTGTATGATTATGTTTTGATAAATAAAGTTCCTGTTAGCTCTGTAGGATTTCCTGCACTTTTAAATTCCAGAATGATATTCTACACCATTCAGAATTGTAGGTACATACGCTCCTAGCTTACAAGTTTCAGCATGTGATTGAGTGTCTCTCCCACAGTGCTGAGGAGCAGAATGATGCCATTGCTCCAGCTGGACAGAGGAACTTGGAAGCTGAGCCAAGTGTAGATACTTGGATGTCTGATGTAACTTGGGCCTCCAATCTTCCCAGGGAGTGTTAGGGAGTCGGAAATTGAGTATGTGATTAGGTCATGAAGCCAAGTCCTCATGAGTGGGATGAGTGTCCTTATAAAATACATCTAGGGAGTTTGTTCACTTCTTCTACCACGCAAGGACACAGCTAGAAAGAACCATCTATAAACCAGAAATCCAGCTCTCATCAAACACTGGATCTGCTGGCACCTTTATTTTGCACTTCCCAGTCTTCAGAACTGTAACAAATACCTTTCTGTTGTTCATAAGCTATCTAGTCTATAGCCTTTTGTTATAGCAGCTCAGCCAGTCATTAGACACTGAACCGCAATGTCATTCTTGATATCTGGAACATATAATGGTCAACACCTTACTTTCCAGCCCCACATTAAGCATTGTGCAGTTATGACAGACAAATACTCAGAGCCTTCTTTATACTATCACTTCGTATTGCTCCTTTGTGCGATCTCCTACCATTGAGAGTGAGTAGAACCAGTGACTTGTTTACACAAAGAATGTCAAAAACAACAGGAAGTTATTTCTGTAGTTTGCTACAGAAGATTGCACTGCCAGTCTTGCTGGATGCTTTCTCCCTTCTGCCTTTTGTAAGAGAAGTGCCCATGTTGGAGGCCTATGTGGCAAATGGCCAGTGAGGAACAGAGGACAGCCTTATAGCCAACAGCCTGCAAGAAACTGATGTGTTTGCATTACAGTTGGAGGGAACTGAAATCCAAGACTAAGGATGCCCATAAACACCCACAAACTACTAAGTTAGGACTGGAGAAGGCAGCCCAGCCAATATTTCGTTCCGGCTTATGAGACCCAGAGCATGGGGACCCAGCCATGCCATACTTGGATTCTTGGCCCATAAAATTATGCAGTAATGAATGTAGGTTGTTTTAAATCATATCTGCCATACTATTATTGTGCAACAATAGATAATTAATACAGTAAATAAAATATTTAACACTCCTCCGGAGCACCACAAACAATAATTGTGAATGGACCATATAATAATTACTGTAGTCAAATTATAGCAGATGATATTCAATTTCCCTTCCTAAAGGAAATGTCCCTGTGCACACCACCTGCCATTCAGGTGACCTCTGTTTACACCATGTAATCCTATTTCCTAACCACACTCCTACAAGGATTGACTCAGTGTTGTTCAATGGAAACAGAATTTAAGCCACATATGTGCTTTTAGATTTTCCAATATTCACATTAAGGAAGCAAAAACTGGGGAAATTGAATTTTAATAACATTTGATTTAACCTCTATGTAGACATATTATCATTTCAATCTGTACCACTAGCCATATTTCAAGGGACCAAGAGCTATGTGTGGTTGATGGCAACATGGACAGGGCAGGGTTAACCAGACCCCCGCCCCCAAAGCAACTGATCCATAGATTGGCTGTCCATCAAGGAATCAACCCCATGATCTTGCCTGACAGGGTGAGCTGGGCCACTCACATTGTTTTCTAAGCAATTTGAACTAAGAAATATTTTTTAAAATGCCAGTTGATGTTAGGATCTGCAACTGGAAGGTGAAGATGGGGCTCCAGAGCTTGAGGAGTCAGGAGCAGGTTTCAGTATGAATACAAATAACTCGGAAATTGTGGAAGCAGAGAACAGTAAAAGATAGTGGAATATAGCATGTGAATGGAGTACAGCTGAAGGCAAGTGGGGGTTACTGGAATAAAGAAAGGTCATTTTCTTCCTTCCTTCTTTCCTTAATTCAATCAACATCCATAGAATGCTCCCATTGCCATGCTCTGTGCCAGGCACTGAGGACCAAGGGGTCAATTGAATGGCAAAACAAACCAGTCCTCCCCATCATGTAACTGACAGACTAGTGGGAAATCACAGATGTTGAACACAGACGTTACAGCTACAAAAAGAGTTCTTTGGGAGAGAATTGTAGGCTACTTAAATGGTACTAGGGGAGCAGGGCCCCTTGTAAATGAGACGGCAATTCGGCCAGATCCTGAACATGGACAAGGGCTTTCTAGGTGGTAAGAAGAGATGTGTGTCTAGCAGAGGGACACGTGCACAATACCAAAAGAGCAAGGCACTCAGGCACTGCAGGGTGGCTGTGAGCAGGAACAGAGTCTGAAGAGGGACCGAAGTCCTATTTAAGGCTGGAGAAACAGGCAGGGGAAAGACATGTGCAGGACTTTGAAGGTTGGACCAAGAGAACCCTAAGCTCCCACAGGATTTCGAGGACCCACTGCCTCCTCCTCTACTTTCCCATGCCAGGATCTTCGGGACTTGGCTTTGCTCTCAGGTCCTGACTCCTTCATGGTGCTCATAAGACTTTGTTCCCCCACTTTAGCCTTGCATATGTCTTGAAATTGAACTCATGTTCTTGGAAATAGCTTTAGTGAGTTTCTATTTCTTCCAAGCAGATAACCCAAGACAAAAGCAGTGCTCACTTTGTGCCTGACTGACCGTGAGCTCCCATCTGACATCAGAGGACGGAGTTAGTGCTCACAACCAGTTCAGGTGCTGACCCTGCACTTACAGATTGGATTTGACAGTGAACACCTCCTCACACTTCTGACCCTGATCAAACCACACAGTGAGTTAAATAATATCACCTAATTTGATAGAACAGGAAACTGGAATCCACAGAGAGTAAGTGACACACACATCTCCATCAGAAGTCCAGATGATCCAAAAGCACCTCTATTAGGCCCTAAACTGATCTCTGAGATAACCAGACCATCTTTGTCTCCCTAAGCTTTAAACTACTGGCTGTTGAGAGCACCTCTCCAGATAGGCTGGGACCTCCTGAAGATTACATCCCCAGGAAGCCAGCAGAGACCCTGGAGCAAAGTAGTCATTCTATAAATACATGTTGTTCAGACAAATGATGCAGTGTCCAGATGTTAATGAGCAATTTTTCCTCTAGCCTCCCCGCTATGGGCCTTTGCCACTTTGACTGGGAGAACTAATTTATACCAGAGGATGCCACATCCCTCAGACCTGAGACAAATAGCCTGGGGTTCCCCAGGGTGGTGGCAGTGTTGCTTCCTCCCAGGACTCAGGAAGGGAAGGACAGTGGCAGAGTCACAGGCAAAGTCTAGTAAGTCAATGGACAGATGAGGAAATGGGATGAGAGCATCAGCCATCCTCTGCCTTCTGACCTGATGCTTTCATGAGATAGAGGCTGGAAAGAGCTAGAAAGAATAAAAGTCCTCAGAGGAGCAAGGGCAAGTGAAATTAAAATAAAATAAACATGAGCAGCTGCCATTGATGGTAGTCATCAAAACTGATGTTGAAGGGATGGGGATTTAGCTCAGTGGTTCCGGTGCCTGTCTCAAAAGCGCAGGGTTCCAAGTTTGATCCCTGGTACCAAAAAAAAAAAAAAAGACAGTTACTCAGGACCGGGGATTTAGCTCAGTGGTTTTGCCACCTGGTACACAAGCGCAAGGACCTGAGTTTGAGTTCAACGCCCGGTACCAAAAAACTGATATTGGCTTGATCCTGTTCCCTTTACACTGGTACCCACTGGAGGGCCATGGATGCATAGTGGTTGAACAGCTAAGTGAATAAATGAAACACTAGATGCAATATCAGAAGACTGGAGCTTTAATCCCAGATCTATCAAACCAGTAAGGGAGGCTCCTATCTCCTCTGGACTCTATCACTAAGCCTGAACTCTGCAACAGAGCCAAAAGAGGCCCATTGCAGGACAAATGTACCTCAGCTCCCTTACCGTGTGATGGCAGTGGGGCCTGCAGACCCCATGGAGTTTCTTTGTTCGCCTCTTTTCCTATCTTACAGCATGCGAGCTCTTCTTCCAATTTAATATGTCAATTTTCCTAAGACTTTATCACACTTTATCAAAATGTGTATCGGTGTGAGAAAGGGAACGGCTGCCACCCCTCCCTGTAGATAACTGCAAAATTGAAATCCTGCGAAGAAGGCAGCACATTACATATTTTAATTATTTTTGCATCTTCCTAGGCTGGTCTCTGTGTTTTGATGACTTTCTTCACTCCTTTCTAGAAGCAGGTCCCACTCCCCCCGGATGGAAAATATATTTGTCTCCAGTGATGTAGAAAATGTTTCAAGTATGTCAAGATGTGGATTAGAGAAATAATGTGAGGAAAAGGCCTGTGCTCTTTCAGGTGCTAAAAGAAATCAGCTCGAGCAAAAAGCATGTCTCAAAACTGTGGAGCGTTCTAAAGAGCAAGAACTTAAAGGTGAAGTTGGACTCACAATTTGACTAGCAGGATAACTAGCTCCATGACCTTGACACTGCCTTGTTTACTCTGTGCCACAGCCTGTTCTGAGTGCTTTACAGGGCTTGCCTCATTTAGTTCCTACAACAGCTCCATGAGATAGGACCTATTATTATCCCTATTTACATTTTAGGGCAGAAATGGAAGCAAGCATACTTTGTCCCAGATGCCCTCAGAGACAGGCAAAGTTGGAACATGAACCTGAGCAGTGAAATCTCCAGAATCCCCACTGGACTCAACTTGGTACAATAAAAATGTGATTCTCCTTTTAAACACACAGAAACTCATGACACAGAGGAGCTATAACCTGGAAAAGTTTGCAGAGCTAATAGGCAGCAGACTGGATTTGAACCTAGGAGCCCTGCTTGTATCCATGGTGAGGCTGCCTTGGAAAACAATCATACCTCTCTGAGCCCTGGTTCTGCTCATCACCTTAGTGAGAGACTCCTTGTGCATTAGCGATGGAGTGTAATAAAATAAGCACAGTCCCTGACTTCCTCGAGATCATGGTCTAATGAGGAAGACAGCTGTCCAGCTAACAAATAAATTACTGCTAAGTAGGACAAGAACAGAGTGCTTGGGAGTTGGGGAGCTTGAAATAAAGTAATGATGATACAAGATCTAGTTCAATCTCTGGCTTGTAGGAGAAATCAGTGGGAAGGATTCCTTCTTTCTTGGTCATGAATACGGACGTGATAAGGATGGGACTAACAGGTGGGTTAAGGTAGAGAAAACACCATAGCAGTTATGGGTAAAACCTACTACCCAGTACACCCCTAAAAAGCACTTTCCCAGCCACTGTTAAATGTTTTCTATGACAAGAACTCACTGTCTCAAATAAGGCATGAATTCACTCTAAATTATAAAAGTACAGAGGTTAGGGAAGGGTTAGAATTTATTAATCTCTAAAAGTGCTGCAGCAATTATGTTCCTTGCAGATTTTTCTGAGGATTAATTACATTAGTCCACAGAAGTTCTTAGAACAATGCTGAACCCCCAATCAGCAATTGATAAAAACTAATTATTAGTGTGCCTGATGTTATTGTTGCTTGTTGCAGTTATTGGTACTATCAGGAAGTACCTAAAAATACTAATTTCAGAGTAAACAGACCTGAGTTCAAAGCCACCTCTGTCACTTAGCAGCTGCAAGCTCACAGGTGTTCATCATCTCCGACCTTCACTTCCCCATTAGTAAAAGCAGAGCAATAGTAATGCTGACCAGGGCCAGAGATGTAGCTCAGTGGCACCTCACCTGCCTGGCAAGTGCAAGGTCCTGAGTTCAATTCCAAGTACCAGAAAAACAAAAGTAATGCTGACTTGAGCACTGTGCCTGACTCCTGGTGGGTGCCTCATATCATTATTTGGAGGCAGCAGGCAGCTGGACCTGCTTGGGAGGAGGTAGGTGGGCAACCACCCAGTTGAGTCAGAAGAGAGGAATTTGAGAGCTGTGGGCCACATTTTTGGTGGAATCTTGACCAGAAGCCATGTTTCCTTTACCACTATCATCCTGCCCATACTTCTGTGAGATCTTGGGCTCCTGGGGAAGTGAGGAATCATCACCCACAGTCAGCACTCTCCAAAGGGGAAACTGGCTCTATGCAGGAGAGAAGCCTCCCTGGAAAAGAGGTGTTCAAGCTGAGAAAACCATACAGATGCTGTGGACAGAAGTTGAGCATTTAAGTGGGGAGAAGAAGGGAAGTAGTATGACAAGAGCTGAGCAAATGATGTGAAAAAGAGCAACGGTTTCTCGAACTGTGTTCCAACTGGCTTCAAGGTTAGCCACAGGGGCTGAGGGAAGCCCAGTGGCTAAAACTCCGGGCTTCCTCTATCCTATGTCAATAAAAGATTCTGCATCTTTATTGTGTTGGGGTGGGAGTTTGTAACTATTGCCACAAAATTACTGTTTTATAAAATACCATAAAACCTCAGTGACTTCAACAATAAGCATTGTCTCTCACCTGACAGCGTGGGTTGGTTAACTCAGACTGTGCTACTCTGCATTTTGGTCATGCTTATCCCGTAACCGTGTGTGTGTGTGTGTGTCTGTGTGTGTCTGTGTGTGTCTGTGTGTGTGTGTATGTGTGTGTGATCATTTGACCTTTTGACCTAAACTGGGTTTGGCTGGGGTGGTTTGGCTCTGCTCCACAACTTTCTCATCCTCCTCCCAACGCCAGTGGAGCAGTGCAGATGTGCCCTCCAAGTGGCAATGACAGAGGCAGCAAAGTGCAAGCGCAACTGCACAAGCACTTTTGCCAAGCTTCTGCTTGTGTTGTCCCTGCTAATGTGCTATTGACAAATCCATGGCTCTGGCCAAACTCAGATTTCAGGGATGAGACAGATCACTCCATGTTTGATGGGCACCACGAAGGGACACAGAAAAAGGGCATGAATACAGGGACAGGTAAATACTGAAGCCAGGACTGCATTTGATCACAAGCTTCTATGTAATAGTTTACTCATGAAAAACATGCAGCAGTTTGTAAATATAAGTTTGAAAACAAATAAACTAGATGTTTCCTAAGATCCCTCACAATATAGAGTTGCCACAATGTAGATTGGAGACCTTAATTTGCCAGACAATAGCTGTGTGATCTTAGCACATTACTTAACTATTCTCAGGCTGTTCCTAGATCTATGTGATAGAAATAATAATAACAATGTCATGTTAGGACATTACAAGAATTGAATGAAAAAAGATTTAGAAGCCCTAACTTAGTGCAACAAAACTACATATTTAAAATGGTTAAAGTGGTAAATTTTTGTTACACATATTTCACAACAACAAAAAAATATTGGCTATGTTAATACTCATGAAGTTAAGAGCTCAATAAATGGGAGCAATTCCTTCAACTGATGAAGGAATTAAGGGATGAAGTTCTGTCATTTGAGATAACACAGGTGAAACTGGAGATCATTATGCTAAAAGAAAAAAACACCCAAGTGTAGAGAGACAAGCCAAGCACTACATCATCTCACTTATATGTGAAATCTTAAAACAGTTGATCTCATAGAAATGAAGAATAAAATGGTGGCTACCAGAGGCTAAGGAGAGTAAAGAATGGAAAAATATTGAAATATTGATTAATGGGTACTTAGTCATAGATAGGAGAAATAAGTTCTGTTGTGCTTTCCACTACATATGTTATAATAATGTACTGAATGTTTTTCAAAGTGTACAAGAAAGGATTTTGAATGTTTTCATCCTAAAGGAGTGATTGTTGTTTGCGGAGATAGATATGTCAGTCCTAATTTGAACATTATACAGTGTATACACGCAAAACATGACATGGTACCCCAGACACATGGACAACTAAGCAGTGGAGATATTGCTGTCTCCACATGAATTTCTGTTTGTAATTGGATGTTAAACTGAAATAGCAAGTTATTGATTCTCCATGGAGCTTTCTTGCCCTTGTCACATGCCGCACCCATAGTTTAGACTCTGGAGAAGCAGCTGATGCAATGATCGCAGAAGAAAGGTGATGAAATCATTTACCTTTCTGAGTGGATTTGTTTCTTACCACATCACTGGGAATACTGACTGGAAAACCAAAGCATATATAAACTAGGCTTTTGGGGGGGGGGGAAATGACTTTTTCGATGTTCACAAATATAGCTTTGCTGATCAAAACCTAAAACAAGAGCAGTACGTTGAAAACAAACCACAAAAAGAGAGAGAAAAATAGTTCTTGCAGAGATGTTTTCCTCCATTGAGAAAGGACATCAAAGTTTGATTGAATGATAAGAGGAAAAGTAGTAAAGGAGAAATATAAGACCTTAGAATCAACCCCTAGTTCCCAGCTCCCTAAGTTACATTTTTAGTATGGGAGTGTATCGGTTACTTGTTGCCACAAAAACGTTGTGTAACAAACCACAAAATCTTAATGACCCATTACAATAAGCTTTTATACTCATGTATCTCCACATCAGGTAAAGACCAATTTGTTTAGGTGGGCTTGCCTTGGGTATTTCTACTCTTATGTACTTCTTAACCTTTTAAAGTCAAAGGTCAAGCTGAGAAATGTAATCTTGGTGATGGGAGAGGCCCAAGGAGGCAAGAGGGAACAGAAAAAGCCTCCAAAAGCCTATGCTTGGAAATGACACTCCATTTCCTTTGCCTCATCCTATTGGCCAAAGCAAGTCACATGGCTGAGCTCAGCCATTCAGGGTAGAGAGAAGGGATGATTCTCTACATTTATGGGGAAAAAAATCCAAAATAATATACAAAAGTGTGGCTATCAGGAATGGCAGAACTTGGAAGCAGTAATGATATCTCCTTCATGTATAATGATTGGAACCTAAGTGTACATGGCACCACAGAACAGATGGACATTTGCCTGGTAACTGAGGACCTGCACAGGTCAGCAGCAGTGGCTGAGGAAGATGTCTACAAGGATGAGCCAGGGACAGGTGCTTATACTCTGGGACACCGCAAGGGATCCTGAGATCACAGACAAGGAGAATATAGGAAGGCTGAGGAGCCGAGAGATCTCACAGTCAGGATGCAGGAGACAAAGTGTGAGGATCTGACAACTGTTGTCAAGGGAGGCCACCAACAATGATAGATACCCCAAGACACATTGTGGGACAAGTCCACCTCGTGGAGCCCCAGAAGGACCAATCCCAAGTTGGTAAAAGTAAGAGCCACTTGAAATTAGCTCACCTCTCCTACTTTATGAAAAGAGTAAAAAAGGCTGGGAGTGGGGGGGAGTAGATGGCTCCTAACCAGCCTATGTTCACATTTCAAATCAATTGCATTTCAATCTTAAAATCATAGGACCAGTGAGCAGACAGTGAGGACCTTGGCGACGAGGAGCAGGACTCCCTCCCACCTGTCCCCTACCCCTCAGGGACCAGCTTAGTCATGCCCGTGCCTGCAGCACCCCCCTCCTGTGCCTCTGGCCTCCTGGTTGTGCCACTACCTGGTTCCACACTACAGAGGCACAGGGGGTCATAAGGCCATGGCCATTGTCCTGAGCTCCAGAGGATAGAGCAGAAGTGAACAGAAGAACGAGGGCCTCTGTCAGGCTCCTTGATGAAAATTGAAGCCCACTGGAAAAGTGAAGAGAATCTCTGCAGTAAAGGCACACCAGACCAACGTACTTGGTAAGTTGGAGTCATCTTCACCTCCCATCAGAACCTGGACTGTCTTCAGGGGAAAGGCAGCTGGAACCTGCAATAGAACCTGCAGAGTTCAACCCTGCAGGAGGACAGCGAGCTCAACTTGGGCCTTGCAGCCAGAAATCTGCCTGAATCTCATGGGTCTGCGACTGGCTTACTGAGACTCATTGACATATCTGCACACTGCTATCCACGTTGTCTATCATGACAGCAGAGACATACCCTGAAGAAGGCCCTGCATTTTTATTTTTTATTTGTTATTTTCAAAATTATTTTTCTTGCTCTTATTGTTTATTTTTTTATTTTTTTCTATTCTTTTCAAATTTTTTTTCTTCTTTTTTTCTTTTCTTTTTTCTTTCTCTCACTCTCTCATTCTCTTGCTGTCTCACATTGTTCTTCATCTTCTGTTTTGTTCCTATTCTGTCCCTAATTCTGATTTCTTCTTTCTATTTCTTTTCTTCTCTTTTTCCTTCCCTCAATTGTCATTAGTTTTAAAGGAAAGTAAACAGAGTTTCTGACCTCCCTATTGCTGTTAAGTTGGTCTGTTCTTGTCTTTGTTCTTTCATTCTGTCTTTTCCTCTTGTCTTCAACAGTTTCTTAGAGTTTGCATGATCTTCCTTGTCCTCTGGCCTCACTGCTAACCTTTCCCTATCCTTCTACCTGTCTATTCCACCCTCCCCAACTCCCTCTAATTCCCCATCCTGAAGGGTAAAGTTGCTAGAATCAAGAGTTTATTCTCTATAAACATATTTTGGGCTGGTCCTCGAGTTTGATTTAATTCACACTGTTAAAGGTGATAGATTAATAACTACCACAAATTGTCATTTTCTAAGATGTACTTGATGCTATGGTGTTGCTGATTGTATCACTTGGGCTAAGATGTTGTGATTGATCTAATCAGTTGCCTTTCCTGGTATAATGAAAATGAGAGAGCCTCAGAGTCATTAGAGACTCAAAACCTAAAGACCAGCTATATCTGTAAGGCATCTCTGAGAACCAATCATTTCATAAGGGTTCTAAATACAAGCAGCAAAGATATTTACAATAATTAATTTCAAAGTATCAACCCAGGAATTAAACCAAGGTCAGTACCAAAAGCAAAAATGAGAAGACATTTAAGCAAAGCACAAACCCAGACTTGCACCCCACCAAAGGCAAATTCTTGGGGAAACAAGGTGGAAAAGTCTGATAATCAATCACCTGGACACTCTGAAATGTTAGCTCTGAAAGTAACAAAACAAGTGAATGAGGCTCTAGCAAAATTCAAAACAGAAATAATTTCCCAGATAACTACAGAGATGGTGAGCAGAGTGAAAGACATGATTAGAGGCTCTAGAACAGAAACAGATAAGAAAATAGATGAGATCAGAAACATGCT
>NW_004624760.1:15286670-15334473 GCF_000247695.1 Heterocephalus glaber | reverse complement strand
AAGGACCCGAGTTCGATCCCTGGTACCAAAAAAAAAAAAAAAAAGAAAGAAATTAAAAATGTAATTAAAAATTTGCCAACAAAGAAAAGCCCAGGTCCTGATGGCTTCACTGCTGAATTCTACAAAACATTTAGAGAAGAACCATCGCCATTACTCTTTAAATTCACCAATGAAATTGAAAGGGAAGCAATACTTCCAAATTCATTCCTGGAAGCAAGTGTTACTTTGATTCCAAAACCAGAGAAAGACCCAACCCAAAAACAGGACTACAGGACAATCTCCCTAATGAACATAGATGCAAAAATCTTCAACAAGATTCTGGCAAAGAGAATACACAGGGTCATCAAGAAGATCATACACCCTGACCAAGTCAGATTTATCCCAGGGATGAAAGGATGGTTCAATATACTTAAATCAATAAATGTAATACACCATATTAACAGAGTCAAGGACAAAAACCATATGATCATCTCAAGAGATGCAGAAAAATCATTCAACAAAATCCAATACCCATTCATGATAAAAACTCTACAGAAAATTGGAATAGAAGGTCTTTATCTCAACCTGATTAAGGCTATCTACGAAAAACCAACAGCCAACATCATGCTCAATGGTCAAAAACTGAAAACTTCCATGCTAAAATCAGGAACAAGACAAGGATGTCCACTATCATCACTCCTGTTCAATACAATTCTGGAAACATTAGCCATAGCAATTAGAAAAGAGAAAGGAATAAAGATAGGAAAGGAAGAAGTTAAACTGTCATTATTTGCTAACAATATGATACTTTACATAGAAGACCCAAAAAACTCTGCCAAAAGACTTCTAGGTTTAATTGACAGATTCACTAGAGTAGCTGGATATACGGTCAACACTCAAAAAACAACAGCCTTCTTATACACAAATAGCAGACTCAGAGTGAAATTTGGGAAAAATTCCTTTTACAATAACATCCAAAAAAATGAAGTATCTAGGAATCAATCTAACACAGGAAGCAAAAGACCTTTACACTGAAAACTAAAGCACTCTGAAAAATGATCGAAGAGGATATAAGAAAATTGAGAGACATCCCTTGTTCCTGGGTAGGAAGAATCAATATAGTGAAAATAACCATACTTCCAAAAGTACTATATAGATTTAATGCAATGCCGATTGAAATTCCAACAATATACTTCACAGAACTAGAGAAAACAATCCAAATTTCATTTGGAACCATAAGAGACCTAAAATAGCAAAAGCAGTTCTAGGCAACAGAGAGATGTCAGGAGGCATCACAATCCCAAACTGGAAACTATACTACAAAGCTACTGTGATAAAAACAACATGGTACTGGAAAAGAAACAGATGTGAGGATCAGTGGAATAGATTAGAAGATGCAGAAACAATTCCAGACATACTCAGATACCCCATCTTTGACAAAGGATCCAACCACCCTCACTGGAGGAAAGACAGCCTCTTTAATCAATGCCATTGGAAAAACTGGATTTCAACCTGCCAAAGATTAAAACTAGACTCATATCTATTACCATGCACTAAAGTAAGATCGAAGTGGATTAAAGATCTAAATATTAAAACAGAAACACTAATCTTGCTGGAAGATAAGTTAGGTAGAATTCTTGAAGACATTGGGATAGGAAAAGACTTTATGAACAAAACCTCAGTAGCACGGAAACTAGCACAAAGAATCAACAACTGGGATCTCATCTTATTAAAAAGCTTCTGCACTGCAAGGGGAAACCACCAACAGAGCTAAGAGACAACCTACAAAATGGGAAAAAAAATTTAGCAGCTGTACCTCAGATGAAGGACTACTATCTAGAATGCATAAGGAACTTAAAAAAGTCAGATCTGCCCAAATTCAAAGACCAAATCCAAAAATGGGCATCTGAAATGAACAGACATTTCTCAGACAAAGAAGTAAAAGAAGCAAATAAACATATGAAAAAATGTTCAACATCACTCGTCATTCAAGAGATGCAGATGAAAACAGCACTGAGATTCCACCTCACCCCAGAAAGAATGGCTGCTATCAAGAAATCAACCAATAACAAATGCTGGTGGGGGTGTGGAGAGAAAGGAACCCTTCTCCACTGCTGGTGAAAGTGTAGATATGTGCAACCACTGTGGAAATCAGTATGGAGATACCTCAAAGGACTAGGACTGGAAGTCCCATTGGACCCAGCTATTCCCCTACTGGGGGTCTTCCCAAAAGAATTAAAAGAATCATACCACAGTGATATATGTGCACCCATGTTTATAGCAGCACAATTTGTAATAGCTAAAGCTTGGAAACAGCCCAAGTGCCCATCAACTGGAAACTGGATAAAGAAGATGTGGGGTTTTTTTATAAAATGGAGTACTACTCAGCCATAAAGAACGAGAAACTAGAGACATTTTTAGCTACATAGATGCACATTGAGCCCATACTCTTAAGTGAAATAAATAGGACACACATATGTAAATACTGAATAGTGTCTCTAGTGTGAGAAACTGAAAGTGTAAATAAAGATTAAAATGAATAATTTATCATTTGAAATAGGAAGAAAAGGTCCAAAGGGGTAGGAGAAGTGGGAGGGGAAGGAGAAAGGAAAGAAGGGAACGGAAAAATTATGAGAGAAGGAAAAAATGGAAACAAAGACTTTTTAAATAGGGAAGAGTGGAAAGGGTTAAGGGAGGACAGGTAATGGGAAAAAAATAAGAATGAAGATATATCATGTACAGGTACCAGTAACCAATGATATACCTAAAATGTACCAATAATAGAATTTAAGGGAAAAAATCTTAAAACCATAAACCTAAGTTATTTAAATGCACAAATTAAGTTTCCTGCCTGTGGCAGAGAAAGGGACTCATGAACTAAGGACAATCACTAAGAAACAATGAAAGTTTCACCTACATGTGGCTTATAGATGGTTGTGACTTTAAACTTTAAACCTGCTACTTAATATGTGTCTATTTCTGTACATTGTAATCCCATTTTTTCAACTGAACTTCTTATTGCTTTTTATCAGGCGATCAATTACATTGCTAATGGAAGCTTTTTAAAGGCTTGTGTCCCAGCCCCACACGAAGGACAGAAGAGCAACCCTTATGGAGGCTCCAGCTATGCATTGACCTGGCTGGCTTCCCCACATCTCTCCTTTTGCTTCTTGGGTTTTTGCATAAACTGATGGATGCTTTTTTGCATCAACTAATGTGGAGGGAGTCTCATTGTCTAGCATCCTCCGGGGGAAAGTTTTAACGTGTGCCTTAGTGCATTTATGATGTTGATTTTTCTTTTCATTCTGTTTCTTCATGAGTTTGTGGGAGGGGGATAGGGAAAGCGGGGAGGAGACCATACTGCAGCCGGGCTGTCCTCGTTTGACTTACCAGTATGTGGAAGGCATTTAAGGTTTTTCTCTTTTCTATTGGAATCAGAGTAAAATCCAAAATTCCTAGCTGTCTCTAAATACCAACTGACTAAGCTTAAAGGTTCCCAAAATAAACAGCTTAGCATTCCGGAAAGTTCCCAGAGATTGAGGGGGAGGGGTGCGTGGTAATTGAAGCACGTAACTCTTGCTGTCCTCACTCATTCTGCTCAAGCAGTTGCTGCTCCGCCAAGGAAGAGGCCTTGTGTTTGTTTTGCAGCCAATCAGTAGAGATGAATTCCTAACCCTTTGGCTTGTGATGCTGGGGTCCCAAAATAGAACGTTATGTTGCTAACAAGATGAAATTCAAATTCAGCTACCTTAGGTTGCCACACACACACTCTCCTTTCTACCTGGCCCATACCTGTTCATCCTTACAGGGACTATGCAAGTGTCATGCCCCCTGCCTGAACCTTCTCATAAAATATTAGCCTATACTCATGTCTCCTAGCTCTCAAGCAGCATTGATTTTGCTCTGCTATCCTCACTTCCATTGCCTCCTCTGTTCAGACATTACTAATTGATCATAGCACCTCCTCCTGCTGATACCATATATAACCTCACAAAACATCTTAGCACAATTCTGCTCCAGACAACCAGTACTGATCAATGAGAAATGGCATTTAAAGTGAAGCAGCTTTGAGATACAAGATTTAGATTCTATTTTGAGGCTTTCAGCACTCAGAATAAAAATAAGTATAATAATAGCTATCATTTATTGAACTCTGCTACATGCTTCTCAATTAACATCTCTTTTATTTTTTTCATGGTGTTGCAAATTAAGTACCATTTTCCCCATTTTCATGAATAAGAAAACTGGAGTTCAGGAGGTCAAGTAACTTGCCCAAGGTCAGACAGCCAGGAGATGGTGGAAACAAAGTCCAAATTTACCTGTTGTATAGGGCAAGACCCCTGGGGTTTCAATTTCTCCAACAATCCACCATATGCTACAGCTCACATGTCCCTAATAATCCATGCTATTTCACACTCTGGCTTTAGCTTATACAACTCTCTCTTCCCAGAATATTTGTCCTTTCCAACTGGAGGACACCTTCTTATCTCTAAATCAGCACTACAGGTACCATTCCTTTAAAACACCTCTCATAGCCTGGATATAACTATCTCCATCCTGCTGCTAACTCCTTTGTCCTATGTCACAACACTCTACTGGACACTAACCTTTAACACTTTCACAACTGGGCCATAATTCATGTCTTGCTACCAGGTTGCTCTGAACCACTGGTGGTACATGCATGACTGTCCCATCAGGTAGCACAGGACAGTCCCATCTGGTGGTGCCAGCTGCCCAATGGCACAGTCATGCATGTATCACTGGTGGTTCAAGCTGGCAGAATGTGATAAAGCTCCTTTTGAAAGAAGAGGCTAAACACTACTGATTCTTCTACACCAAGTCAGTAGTGAAAAACAGTAGGGAAGGAGGTAAGGAAAGAAGAGAAGAGGAGAAGAGAGGAGAAGAAAGGAGATAGGAGGGAAGGGGAGGGGAGGAAAGGAGAAGACACAAACTCAGAACCTGAGACCCCCTCAAGGATGGAGCTCAGGTGACCATTCATCGGTCAAGGAGTCAACTACTGTTTTCCAGGGGACCAGGCATTTTCTCTCATTTCTCTTTTGCCCAGGCAGGAAAACTTAGGGATCTATTCAAATCTGAAGATATAATTAGCTGAGACCACACACACACACACACACACACACACACACACACACACACACTTTTATGATTCCCCATTGTTCCAGGAAGAAAGCCCAAACGTTTAAAGATGGCACACAAGGTCTTCCATAATCAGAGCCCAAATATCTCTGCTGAGCCATGTCTTGCCTCTCTCCAAACATCTCTACCAACTCAACAACCTCAGATGGCTTGATCCTCCACAGGAGCCAAGTGGTTCCTTGTACCTGGGCTTTTTGGCTCTATTTCCCAGGGACTGATTTACTTGGGAGTTATCTAGGTCACCATTCCCCAACCTTTTTGGCACTGGGGACTGGTTTCATGGAAGACAATTTTTCCACAGATGGGGGAGGGGTTTGAGGTTGGGGAAGGGGGAATTCAGATTAGATTCTTCTAAGTAGTGTGCAACCTAGACTCTCACATGCACAGTTCACTGTAGGGTTCATGCTCCTAATAGAATCCAGTGCTACCGCTGATCTGCCAAGAGGTGAAGCTCGAGCAGCAATGAGAAAGACAGGAAGAGGCTGTTAATAGACATGAAGTTTTATGCACTCATGTGCTGCTCACCTCCTGCTGTGTGGCCCAGTTCCTAACAGGTCACTGCCTGTACCAGTTGTTGATCCCAACCACGTGGTCCCTGGTCCTTTCTGATCTGGCACTTTTGCTTTCTGCTTCCCAGCCACCATATCTTTGGTCCATCACACCCTTCCACCATGGTGCTTCTGCCTTGGAGTCAGATGACTGCAGAATGAATACCCTGAAACTGTGAGCCTAATTGTTGGTGCTGGGAATTGTGTTTCAGTGACAGGAAAGCTAATGCATCCCCCTTCTTGGAATGACCACTGCTTCCTTCCATCCTGGACATCTCTTCCTCATTCTCTGTAAGCAAGCTCAGACATCATCTGCACTGGTTACAGGTTGGGTGAAGTCCACCCCACCCTGCTTTGGGGACCTTCCTGACATCCCTGCCTTGGCTGGTCCACGCTTACCTGTCCTGTGTGCACTTGAGCAGTACTTAGCTCAGTGGCACCCACTAGTCTTTCACCATGTCTGATGAAAGAAGGAAAGAAGGAAGGAAAGAAGGAAGGAAAGAAGGAAGGAAGGAAGGAAGGAAGGAAGGAAGGAAGGAAAGAGAAGGGAAGGAAAGGAAAGAAGGGAGAAAGGGAGGGAGGAAGGGAGGGAGGGTACTGACTTCAAAGGGCAAGATTTGAATTGCTATCTGTGTTAAGAGATGGGCTACAGCTGGTAGCTCAAGACAAATATCATCATGACAATTTGGGCTGAAGTTTTGATTTTATGACTAGCCAGCACATATTACAGGGGCTTCTGGAAGATACAATTTAATCCTCTAAGGATTCTGTGCAGAAAGCATGGTTAGTGTTGGTAACCTTGATTGAAAAGAAAGCTTTAAATGCTCCCCTCTAACTATGGATGTCCCCCTCCCCCAATTCCTCCTGAATCTCTGGACTACTTGTATTTCTGTGACTTGACCTCACTGATGGTGATGCTGCTCCTAGACTATACCCTTTTGTCCTTCTCTTTCCTCTTTTAGTATCACGCTTGACTTAGTTAACTGCTCAGGCTTTACCACTGGTCAGCTTCTGGAGTCAACCCTTCCTTCTTCTATTTTTCCAATAACTATGATAGCAATAATATCCAGTAGCTAAACATTACAGAGTAACTGCAAGCCAGGCTCCATGGTTTCCCTGCATTCTCATATTTGGATCCAAAGAACATATTTCTAATGCTCAGAGAAATAAAGAAATGTGTTTGGTGATACACAGCTAATACGTCTAATTGTCAGCACTCCACCCTGGTTCTCTCAAGTTAGATGAAATTCTCCTTACACTCTTAAAAATCTCCTCCAGGCGCATCTCTCTCCCCTCCAATAACAAGGGAATTTATAGCAAACAAAGAAAAACCCACCTCTAATATGTTCTTTCTACCCTCGTCTTTTCCCTCTCTCAATAAATCCATTTAAGAGTAAAGCATTTGATGGACAGTTTAATAGAGCTCTCCTTAAACCTGGCCACATTAATGATTTCTGGCTGGCTAAATGTCAACTTCCGTAGCTCAATAGCTATTTTCCTTCCTTAACAATCAGCGTTTCACTTGGGGTTCTTTATTTGGTGGACAGGGCACGGTGCTTTAATGGGTCATCCCAAGTTAGTGGACCTGGGGTTTAAGCTGGACTGGCTGTGTGACCTTCAGCAAATCATTTAACCTCTCTGGACCTTAATGGCTATAAAACCATGATAATAATGTCTAGGTCCCGCCTACATGTTATGAGAGAGTATTTCATTGTGTCTGCACTGTTTTTAAGCTCCTTGGAGAAGGAGCCAAGATCCATAAACACTTTAGCCTCACCGTGTTCTGTTTTGGTTATAAAAAAATCCAAACTTTCTGAAACAAAGATAAGTTTGCTACTCCTACTTGGATAATGCAAATATGTTCTGCCCATGAAACTTGTAACAATCTATAATTTTCTGGAAACTGGGTATTTTATTTCTTTACTGGATATTTCCATCTCTTCTTGAGATAATGCAAATTAATATAAACTGGACTCTTTCTATCAGAATGGAGAAAAAGTAAGAGAAGTTTTACTCTGATTCTTTTACATAGTGTATGCATAGACACTATCAGCACTGCACTAAAGATTAGGAACTTGAGTCTCAGAGATGTTGAGTAACTTTTCCAAGGTCAAAGAGCAAGCAAGTAGTAGAATAGGAGCCCAACTTTCTCACTTTAACAAGTAAGCAAAGTAGGCTCCAAATGGACAGAATGTGTGTCCAGAGAGGGTGAGACAGTGTAAGCTGGCAACTTCAGAGCAGCAAAGGCACCTTACTGCCCATTTACAGAGAGAGTTGGACTGGTTAAAGCTTTCTAATCTGTGCAAAACCCGGAAGTATCACTTTTATTGTTCTAAACTCTTTTCTGACTGCCCCAATTCCAGAGCCTCAGTTTACACGTAGAATTAATAGAAGTCACCATCCTAGTCCTGTTTGTGTGAAATTTCTGCAGCACCTCAGCCCAGTGTCCTATGAGGAAAAGTCAGAGCAGATATCTTGGCATAGGAACAGTTGTTCCAAGATTCAAAACTATCTTTCCATTGGCGATGCCTCATCTAATGTGGTGGCACTACCTCCAAATACACGAGTCCAGCTAAGCCCTTGAATGTGTTGTCTCATTAAATCCTCACAGGCAACTCTTTGCAGAGGAAAACACAAGCATTCAGAGAGTCTGAGTAACTTAAGGCCACACAGCTCTCAAGTGGCAGAGCTGGCCATTTCTCAGGTTCATGTGCCTAATCACAATATTAGGTGAAAACAACCCACTGCTTCACAATCCAAAGAGAACCTTAGCATCTTGGATGCTTTACTAAGCTGTACTATACAGTCTGCTAGAGTACAGAAGGCTGGGAGGAAAATACAGATACAAGCCCAGGGAGGACTCAGTGATAAGGGACTTGCAGGACCCGGAAGGAGAACATCTGGATTTCACTCTGGTCCATCCACTAACTCAGAGCACTTAGGTGCTCAGCAGCAAGTCAGAAAGTTTGACTAAGTGGTCTCTGAGGGTTCTCTGGGCTACAGAGGACATAAAGAAAAATAAAGTAAGACACAACCCTTGTTTGGGAGGAATGTACACTCTCCTTAAGGTAACAGATGAAATATACAACTAGGAGACAAGGCACACAAAAATTAGTGTTTTATAGGAGAAAAGGTGGAGTGTTTTTCATGGGAGCCAAGAATGTAAGGATTCATTCCAAACCAAGATATATCACAGCTAGTCCCTATTGCAAAAATAATGTTCATCTGGTTTTTTTTAATGCTGGATGATAGTCCTTGCTCTCAGATGAATAGCAAAGGACAGACTAGACCATGAATAAACTGTTCTGTTTAGTTGAAGTCCTTAATACCTCAGTTATATGGACCATTCATCCATCCAGAGAATCTCCTTCCTGGCCTTTGCCAGGCAGTCAGGGTTTATAGCTCAATAGCTCAATGTTTCTACAAAAGGGGCTTGTACTCAGTAATGGCTCTGGCTTGTTCTGTTACAGAAGCCAACTTATTTTATCCTTGTGGAATAAAATTCAGTTGTCTTTGATTCCTTCTTCTGAATCACATCTAATTTGATTCTTTATTGGAATTAGGTTTTTTTCTTTCTCTTTCTCCCCCCTACCTTCTCTCTCTTTCTCTCTCTTGTTTTCTCATGTTTTGTGAATGCTCCAAAACCAATACAGAAAGGAGTTAATGTAATTGGAGGGGTGTCTGAAATTAAATGAGAATCCAATAGTTCTTGGAAAAGTAGAGGACCTTCATGTCTGACTCTTGTCCCAGCTGGGGCTCAGGAGAAAGGACACATAGCCTATCCTTTGAACTCTTGCTAGTGAATTTCAACTGAGAACTTGAAAACTTTATTATGACTTAGTCCCTACTCACATCTGCAAGCCCTGCACTCTTTTACACCGCCGACTCAACATCTCAGGCCATGTGAAAGTTTTCGACTCCTCTTTTAATGCTCTAAGAATTTCTTCAAAGCCAACCCTCTATGTCCTATGCTGTCTGGCTAGAAGATACATCCAACCTATGTACCCATTCCCCATCACTCAGAACTGGACTGACAATTCATAATTATTTTCTATTTATTCATCTCTCTCCAGAAAGTCTTACTTGATTCTCCTACTTCCTGATGAGGTACCTCTCTGGGCTTTCTTGGTATATCTGTAGTCCTGATCAACTTGTGTCTTAACCACACTTTCCTCTCTTCTTCACTAACCTGTAAGATCACTGAGGGTAGAGACCATGGCTTCCTCATTTACCCACTGTGGTGGATTAACTAATGGTCAACTTGGAACGCCCAGATGAACTGAGCCAGCTTGGTTCTGGGCATGGAAAACCCACCTGAAAATTGTTGCCAATGGCATAAAAGGAGAACTGGAGGGAAGATTTTATCCTGTTGATTTTCCTGGAGAAGCTTGCTGCAGCTGGTTTTCCTGATACGAACTTGGTTGTTCTCATCATCAGAGGAGCTTAGGTCCTCTCTGTTGCCAGGGATGGCTGCTGTTCTCTTCAGGGCACCTCTGGTCTTTGCCTTTAGCATCACTTCCTAGCTCCAGTGCAGATCCCTCAGCCTGGTGGCACAGATCCTTCACCCCGCTGGGGCAAACTTTCTAGCTTCCACCACTGGCCTTTGGGCCTTCCCAGTGCAGATCCTCGATATGGATTTGCATGAGACATTGCCATGGGCTCTAGGCCTTTAGCTAGACTCCTACAGGACACTGCCATGGGATCCAGGCCTCAGCTGGATTCTTTGGGTCTCTGGCTTGTGGACAGATCTCTTACACTCCTCTGCATTTGACTTTTTGGGTGAATATTATAAAATAATCATAAATTATGTGTCCTGTATTGAATCCATTCCCTTGCAAGCCCAGACTACAACATCCACACTTACCAGCTATGTGACCTTCAGAAATCTTTAAACCTTTCCACAACTATTTCCTTATCTGTAAATTTGAGCAGAGGACTTTTGATCAGAGTAAATATCAATGCATGCAAAGAAATTTATCACTGAGCCTGGCATGCAGCAAGTACACAATAAATGATAGCTCTAGTCATTATGAACCATTTTTTGGTCAACAATTATTGCAGTGTTTGTCACAGAACTTTCACTCATAAATAATTTTGATTAATAAAGACTTATGTGTTATCTTGTAACTTTCACTGCCCATCTTAGATCATATGAGACTTCAGGGATCAACCAGTCTGTACTATGTATACATATACACAAACACACACATATATATGACATATGGTATATGCAGTCCATTGTATAGCATCATACACCAGATAATATATAATATGATACCTATTATTATAGTACATATACAATGTATTATTTATTTTGTTTTTTAATTCATAAAAATACAAAGAGTAAGAAAAATAAAGAGTTTTGAGCCTTGCTCAACTACATGAGATCATTGGGTCCTGAAGCCTCGTTGTGTAGGGAAAGAGCTAAAGCTCAGAGAGAGGTTTAAGTGACTTCCTCAAATACAGATGGTCAATATGAGAAAGGAGTGAAATAAAATAATACACAATAAGCTCTTAGTCTGCAGTGAGGCTGGACACTTTTTGGCTGCCACTGTCCTCATATGATCCCCTCTCTATTTTCAGCTCTACTCAATGATCCCAGGCAGCATTACCCACTCATCCTTGGGCCCACAGCCCTTTGTTTTCCCCTCTCTGGCCCTCAAAGGAACATAGGGGTACATCCAGGACATACCCCACAGTCCACCCACTTCATTCCACAATACCTGGCCCAGGACACACATAGGAGCCCAGCGAAGTTGGCCGGCTTAGCTTGTGCTCATTCCTGCTTTGTATGGCTGAGGCACATGGATTTGTGTTTGTCAAGGCAGGGGAAAGACACATTCTGGGTACCACATGTTACAGTCATATGAGAGAAAACCCAGGCTGCATTCATGTGTGTGACTGCTAATGTGGACCGGAAGTCTCCTGCCCATGGCGGTGCTTCTGGTGCCCTACACCCCTACAACCTCCTGGCAGCCCTGTGGCAGGTGTGCACACTGAAAGCTGAGCATTCACATCTTCTCACTACAGCTGGTGGAGGCTGGAACCCATGTGGACAGAGCTCAGTCTGAGCTCTTAATGCCACATTCAGGTGCCTCTGTCAGGCATCCCCACCAGTCCCCTCCCCTCCAGGACCTTAGGAATTCCAAACTTCCATCCCTCCTTGATTTCAGACTCTCCAGCTCCCTGTAGCTCTGAGATGAGAAATCTCTGATCTAAGTATTTGTATATTTCCGTCTTAACCTCTGACCCTAAATATGGTAGCTACAGCTCTAAGTGTGGTAACAGACTTCTGGGAAGGAGAAAAGACCTAGCAGCTCCCTGGCCAACTCCACCCTAACTCAGAAGGCATGGATAATATCCTGGTTACACATCAGAATCTCTTGGAAGAGTGTTAAAACGCACAGATGCACGGGGCCCATCCAACTCCCCACTAAATCAGAAATGCTATAGGGTTGGAATCAGACATCTCTAGCTTTAAAAATCTTCTGTGCTCCCAAAGGCCAATAAGAATCCCACTCTGGCCAGGTGTGGCAATGCACACCTATAATCACAGCACTCTGGGAGACTGAGATAGTACGGTCTCTATTTGGAGCCCAGCCCAGACAATGTAGGGACTTACTGAGAGCCTGTCTCAAAATAAAAAGTTTTAAAAATTAAAAAGGGTCAGGATTCAAAACCCAATAATGTAAAAAAAAAAAAAAGGGAATCCTACTCGGAGGTGTAAAGTCTGTTTTTGAAGTCAAATATCCCTGGACTCACCAGTGCTTTTCTCTGTATCAGTCCTGTAACCTTGAGGAAATGTGTGACCTCTATGAACAGCCATTTCCCAATATATAAAATGGGGGAGAAAAAAACTCCTTAGCTCTTGGAGATGTTAGAGAACCTAAATGTCATAAGACTGACAGACCACAGGCCATACAACAGGCATTCAGTATCTAAACCCCCTCCTACTCCTGCAGTAATTTTATGAATACAGAAACTCGCTCCATATTCTGAAGTCAAAGAAGCTAAAGAAGTCAAATGCTATTTGATGGCAGTTGAAATGAGAATTTTAGGTGTTAACTCTACAGTAAATACCTCTGGGATCTTGGGTAAGTTGCTAAGTCTCAGTTTCCCTTTCTGTGATATGGGGATGATGTCACAAATCCCCGAAGGCCCTAAGAAACATTAATGGAGATGGAGTATTTAATGCATTTATCCCAGATCCTGGGTCACAGAAGTACTAAGTACCACACATGAAAATGAAATTGCACAGTATTCACATTTGTTTCTGTTGTCTGCATTTTATACCTCTGAAATATCAAACAAACATGCTTTTGTTAACTCTTGACTATGAGTGTTTAGGGGTCTAGACCAGAATTTTAAGGACTTACAATCCTCCAGGTGCCAAGTTCACAGATTTTTGTTTTTAAACTATAAGGATTTAGGACTTAATCCACAGGAAATGGGCTTGGCAAAGCCCCATAAGAACCAGCACAACTTCTAACCCAGTCTCTGTCCAGGCCTTTGTTCACTGATGCAAAATTAATTTAACAGTTATCTCTGTCTGGGACAAATTCAGGAGAAAAGGGGAAGGTTAGTTCCAAAGCCAGAGATAGAAGGAACAAGCACATTAGACAAAAGCATCAAGATCCAAAAAGCTCTGAACAGGTCTGAGAGATGAGCTAAATTGAACAGGGGAGAATGTTACAGCGACAGATCCACATTACTGATGATTTGAGAGAAGGGTAAGACCTGTTTCTGAGCCAAAAAAACAGACCCATAAATGCAGGGTGTGGAAATTATGGCTGTCTTAGTCATTTTCCTTATCTCGGGGACAAAATATACAACACCTACAACTTAAAGGAGGATAGCATGGTGGAGGGGCATAGCAGAGAAGAACTGCTTACGGAAAGGCAGATAGGAAGCAAAGGGTCAAGAGTGGAGCCAGAGAGGGAGATAAGCCCCTCCAGCCCAAGCCCCCAGTAACCCACCTCTTCCACCTTCTAAACATAGAAGGCTTTGGGTGCTATTTTAAATCTAAAGCATAACAACAGGATTATTGATTTCATGAGTGGCAACTAATGACTACCAGGTCTTCCATCCTAGTCGCTATGGTGCTGTGGCTGAAGTAGGAGCTCTGGAGCTGTCCTGTTTCCATCATTTGCCAACCAAATAACTTACCCTAGAAAATGGAGATATAATAATGTCAGATTATCTACAGCTGAGAGAATTAAGAGTTAATGTATGGGTCTGGTCCTCAAGATTCAAAGAAAAACAAAGCAATCCCTGTCCTTAGGAAAGGCACAGCTTAGCAAGACAGATTGACATATAAATCATCAGGGGCTATTTAGTGTGCTGTGTTTACCCAAAATGTTATGGAGTAGGGCTTGGCAATCTATAACCCAGTACACAAACCCAGCCCATTTCATGTCTTTTTAAATAAAGTTTTATTGAAACATGGGCACACCTACTCATTTACATATGCCTAGGCCTGCTTTCACATCATAGTGACAGGGTTACACTGTTGTCTCAGAGACCAAATTGCTGGAAATGCTTAAAGTGCTCTTTATGTGGCCCTTGGCAAAAACATGTTGCCAATCCTTGCAACGAGAAAGAAATTAACTCTGTCTCAGATGCCAAGAGAGAAAAAAGATTTTTTAGCCTTTCATATATAGTGAGGCTTCTAAGTAGTTTTTTTTTTTTTGAGTAATGAATTTGAAATTTTACATTTTTGAAGACTGGCCCAAAGTCATAAATAAGTGTTATAATCAAGATTCCAAAATGAGACTAATGACTCCACATCTCAGGACCTTCTCACTGTCACAGGTGACTTCATTCAACCAGAGAATATATTTCAGGTGGATATCAAAGGATGACTAAGCTCCTTCCAGACAGAAGTGATACGTGATGTGCAAAGGATGAACAGGGTATCCAAAGGTAGGTGAGACAGCAGGACAGTAGCATTCAGGACGTGAACATATTTGAAAATCCAAATAATTGGGTGTGAAGATATTTGAGAATGTTAACAGGTGACAGAGATGTTAAAGAAGAAAAAAGGAAGCCAGAGGGTGGAAAGTGATGAAGAAAAAATAAAGAACTGTTCAGTGCTACAAATTACCACCCACAGGTCTGAGGAAGAGAGAACACTTCTGCTAAACTGGATTCAGGAAAAATATGGTCTTACATCATTGAGCCTCATTGTCTCATTGTACAGATGTCAAATCTAAAGACTAGAGAAAAGGGGACTCTTAGCAATGACACGCTGCACAGCAGTACTAGAGAACCCTGGACCCCAAAGGTGGGTTCAGAGACCCTTCCCCTCATACCTGTGGATGGTGAGGGATTCTAACAGCAGGAAGCTCTGTGGCCAACTCACCTACCCTAAAGGATCCTAGGAAATCTGCAGTCAGTTGATGAAGGTCTCATGTTTCCCTGGGACCGATTAGGTTCAATCGCATTATCCGTCTTGTGCGATGGCGTCCCAGACCCATTGCTGCAGGGTCACCATGCTGTTTAAGATGAGCAATGCCGGCTGGAGGTCTGCCAATGCACCTGTGGTATTTTGATAACTTCCCATATTGCCAGCTTCTCATATTAAATATACAACTTACAAGCAGGGCAAAGTTTAACTCACTCTAATCAACTGTAAAATGAACTGGGGACTTGCTGCTCCCCTCTCAAGACCTGTATCTGCATCGTGCTCATCATTAATGGTTGTGGAGCACTCTGCTTCCCAAGATTGGTTATTAATGAGGGCTGGAATTACGGATTTCAATTAAGTGCTTTACTCTGGTCCTGAAATGCAGTAGGATCCACTCTGGGGAAATATAAATGCTGAGGTGAAATGCAGTCTGTCTTCCTCACCTCCTCACTTCCCCAGGTACCATCCTCTCAGCCTCATCTCTGTTTATGAATCATCAGCACATGCCAAACAGGTTGGGCATCGAGTCCAAGTCTGGCTATACCATCTGCAGCCCTCACCTGAGTGTAGACCCCTCAGCTGCAACTCAGGGGGCAGAAGGCTCAGTGTGTGTTGAGGCTGGGGGTGTCGTGTTGATGCAGATAAACATGCTGTGTAGTAGTTACCTTTTTGTAGCTGTGACCAAAATACCTGACATACACAACTAGAGGAGAAAAGGTTTATTTGGGCTCAGTTTCAGAGATTTTGTTCCATGGTCAGCTGGCTCCAAAGCAGAAGCATCATGACAAAAGGGCATAGTGGAGGAGAATTTCTCACTTCGTGGCAGCCAGGAAAACATACACACAAAAGGGCCCAGTAAAAGATACATCTTCCAAAGCCACAGTCTCGCTGACCTACTTCCTCCATATAGGCCCAACTTCCTAATAAACAGCCCATTCAGCTGTGAACTCATCAATAATGAATCAGTTGATGAAATTAGTGCCTTTACGATCCAGTTACCTCTTTAGACTCCACCTCTGAATATTGCTGCACTGGGACTCAAGCCCTCAATAAATGAGTCCTTGGGGCCACTTTATATTTAAAACCATAACATGAGGCTACAAGCCACCCTGCCTCTCTGAGAACAGCTGTGAAAAACCAGTGTCATTAAATAAGAAGGAAGAAAGCACCTACTATGTGAAAGATAATATTCTTAAACAGGACCTATGAAACCCCTCTGGAAAATGCTTTGAAATCCAGCAGAACAGAGTTTAACGTCTGACCTGGCCCTGAGCCCTGACTGCTGGGGCCTTGCACAAGTCAGCCTCTCTTAGACTCAGTTTCATCCTCTGAAATGGGAAGGACAGCGTCTGCGTCTCCCATTCTCAGAATTGTACATGTCAGCCTGAATAATGCATCCAGCTACTCTGCAGCACTCTTCCCCAGGCCTGCTAAGAGAAGTTTTCCAGCAAGTCTGTAGTTCTGTGCCCTTCCTCAACTATTTCCCATCCTTGAAACCCTCTCTGCCTTATTATGATAAGTAATCAATGAAAGGCTCTTACTCTATTACCTGTCCCAAAACTTTTATTAAGCATCTTACCATGTTCTTGGCCCTGTGGTAGGTATTTGGGAAAATATCTCATCCATCACATGAGATAAATATCGCTCCTCAAGCACATTAAGCTCTAATTTTAAAAACAGGAATAACACACGTTCTCTGTAGAAGGAAAGTAAATGGTGTCCCAGCCAGAGAAGGGGCGCAGCTAAAGCGATCTGCAAGAACTAAAGTGGCAACTGGAGAGCGAGCGTTCTTGGGTACAGGGCTGGCTAACATGATAGGCAGAAATGTATCTTCTTGATGGGCTTTCAGGCACCCTCAGGAAAACCTCAGGGCTGTGGCACCATCTGTCATGTGGCAAGTTAAGCCCAGACTCTACTTCTCTGCTGCTGAGTTAGAGCAAATCCTTTTCCATGCTAGGCCTCAGTTTCTCCATCTACAAAGTGGAGAGAATAAAACCAACCTCCTCATGGCTCATTAGGAAGACCACACAGAACATATGATATGAAATGTCTTGAAAGCACTAAGCCTTGTGGGCACATGTGGAGTTAGTTCCTTGAAACACCCACTAGGTTGATGTCTGCTTGGGGTTGACTTGGAAGGCGGAAGACTGCTAAATCTAAGGAGTCAAAACATCTTGAAGTCAGGGTGTTTGCAGCTCAGTCCGAGGTGAACCTTACCAGGAAAATGAGGAAGCTCGCCGAAGAACAATCAGATAAAAGTTTATTATTCACCCAAACTGTCACCATGCCTTGCTTGCCTACCTTGCTACCTAAAACAAACATCTGCGCTCAACAAAACTCTACGCTTTTGTTGTTCCTCAGTAAATCTGGGGTTTTGAGTCAATTTGAGGTTTCACTCCATTCCAGTAAAGACCCCTGTTGCCCGCCCTGACAAATATATCCTCTGTCTCTTGCATCTTCATTCCTCTCTCTAACAGGGTTGACTGGCCGGAACCCAGTAGGCACATAGAAAAGCCTCCCCGGAGATGATGCAAAACCAGACAAAGCAACACATGCGCACGCGTGCGCTCACACACACACACACACACACACACCACACCACACCAGTGATGTGAAATCTGTTGACCTGGAGTGCAGGATCCCAGCAGATGTCATCTAGTGTTCCGGCTGTTGGCCACAACCTCAGACTCCACCCATGTTTCCCTGAGCTGGGCAAGAGTTAGGTCTCACAGCCCCAGCCTGCTCCCCATCCCTGACATGCCACAGAAGCAAACCACAGACAGATTTCCCATAAACTCACTGCTACTACACTGCCTGGAGAGCTAAGCCTCCTGCTTGTCCTCAGCATTTTTTCCACAGAAGACGGAGAAGAGGTGATGGGGAGAGAGCAGGACTCACAGCGAAAGGAGAATGCCAGCTCAACTGCTTCACTCTGAGGGGCTGAGCAGCCAAGATCAAAACCTCAAGAAGAAGAAGTGGGGGGAAGCAGGATGCCTCTTCTGTGCTGAGAATCATGTGACCTTAAATATAGTCACTTAGCCCCTCTGAGCCTCAGCTCTTATCAGTGAAGTTGTTCACATTTGTACTTTTTCCTCTCTTAATTAAAGACAGGAATGTTTTTTCCCTGTATTACTATTCACAACTCACATGTACCAAAGATTTTGGAGTTTATGAACCGTATCTACATCTATTCTCCTAATCAATCCTCGCAGCAAAAGCAGGAGGAGAATGATAAAGTTCACTTGCCCACTTTAGAGATTAGACAACTCAGGATCAGAAAGACAGTCATCCTTTCTGTCCATGAGAGAGCTTGGTCAGAGACTATTTCAGCAACATATTCTTTAAAATATTTCCCTCTCCTATGAACAAAGACTTTCTGAACTGTAACAGGTCCAGCGGCACAAACAACTGGTTTGGAACGCAAAGGTGGAAGTTCCTAGAGTTTAATCTAATCATCCCCTTGCCTCTACACCTCCTCAGATAAAAAGCATCTTGGAGAGAGTTTCAATATCAAGCTGCTGACTTTAATGTTAGGAGAATAAGCTGTCATCCTCACCTATCGCTTTGGAATTTTTGTTCCTGGTTTCTCTCATGGGCAGTGTTGATTAGGTTTTATTGATAAGCCCAGAGAGTGGGCTTATGGAAAAATGGAAGTTTTACACTCAGGGTGCTCAGGGACAAATAGATTGAACCTGATTTGGTAAATACTAGGGTCCCTTTGCTAGGATGGGAGAAAAATAAGAGAAAGAAGAAAGATTTGCACTCCTCTAATCTCATCAGTGCTACAGCTGTTCTAAGTTGAATTATATCCCCTCAGAAAGATGTGTTGCAGTCCCAACCTCCCCTTACCTGCAAGTGTGACCTGATTTAGAAATAGAGATTATGCAGATATAGTCAAGTTAAAATTAGGTCAGAGTGCATTAGGGTAGATTCTAATCCAAAGTGTGGTGTCCTTCTATGAAGAAGAAAATTTAAACAGAGAGACACGCACCAGAAGAAGGTCATGTGATGACAGAGACAGATACTGAATTGATGTGACTACAACCCAAGAAATTGAAGAATTGCCTTACACCATCAGAAAGAGGCAAGAAAAGATTTTCCCCTAGAGCTTTCAAAGGGACCATGAATGCACTAACATCTCCATTTGGACTTCGAACTTCTAAACTATGACAGAATATATTTCTGTTATTTTGTGCCACCCAGTTTGTGGTACTTTGTTATAGAAACCCTAGGAAGCCAATACAATACCATTAGCAGAACACAAAATGAATGGCAAATATAAGATCACCAGAATAAATCTTTCCCAGAAAGTCTAGCCCAACGATGGTTAACCTTTTAGAGCTTTCAATGATAACAAACAGCCAGCTGCAACACGCGTGCCATAGGTTCACCACCACTGGTCTAGCCTCTTCTGATTGGCAATACCTTTGTGGATTTTACTGCCTGTGTTCTGTCCAAGTTTATACAAACCAGGCAGAGCCTCATGTCCGTCCATTGCAGAGAACGTTTTCATAAGCATTGGATATGTTTCAATTTCAATGACTTCTAAATTTCTCTCCAATTCCTTCCCTTTCGAAAAATGATCTTAAGGGCCAAGGATTTAACTCATTGGTGCCACCACCTGCCTCACAAGTGGAAGGTCCCGAGTTCAATCCCCAGTAAAAAAAAAAAACCTGATTTAATCATCCTTCTGTTAATCACATACAGTATGTCCTAGTCACTGGAGACACAAAACAGAATTGAGATAAATCCTGTAATTGTATAAAGGTTAGATTCCTACCAGCAGAAGCTGAGAGGAGAAACAAAGAAATAATTTCAGGTGTTGAAAAGTGTTATGTAAAAAACAAAATTTATAAGAAGATATGAAGAAAGAGAGGTGAAGAGAGTGATTTTTGATGGGATAAGTCACGGAAATCCATGCCAAGAAAATGTCTTTGAGGAGGTAGATATAACCTTCCAAAAAAAAAAAAAATGATAGGTGGATGTTAGTATCTGTGAGGCTCCTCATCCCATGAAAATGATACTCCAAATATCTTACATCATGACTCCATGCCTTCTACCTTCCCTCTGACCCAAACCTTAAAAGTTTTGAATGATTTTATACTCCCAAGAATCCAATATGAGACACTATTCACCTTCCTTTCCTATGTACTACATCATTTGTAGGTATGGTGGCTGCATAATCTATAATCCCAACTGGGACACTTTTGAAATGGAAGGGAGTGCTCTGGATAATTATATGAGGACCATAGACATAAACCAGGATTGTCCCGTGCAAGCCAAGGTACATGGTCATATGACTTATAAGAAGCTGTAACTGGCTCCACGATCTATAAACTCATTTATTTAGCACAAGTATCTCAAATCAATTAGCCAAGTTGAAGAGAAACAGAGAAAGTCATTATGCAAATGTTGGTCAATCAAAGTCATCTAATTTCTAGATGAAAGCCTTGCTTTCCACCAGATTCTTGGTGGGTATATGTTAGTACTAGACTTCTTTACGATCTGTCAAAATATATCAAGGACAGATGGCATCATGCCCACCTTGATCTTCCTAATCTTTGGAAAATTGGAGCTTATAGTTGCTAGAGGATCCCCACTATATACCTTCCTCTTTTTCCATAACAAAGGACTTATCTGTTCTGAATGTAGTCTACATTCCCCCATTTCCATTGCAGCTACCAGTGACCACGTGACTTACGTTTAGTAAGCATCCATGTTGAATGGAAACTTCCATGAACCTCTCTGAAGACACAGCTGGTGGGCATCCTTTGCTCCCTACCTTTCTCCATCTTTCTGTGAAAAACACTGACATCATGGTTAGAATTTCTCCTTGAGCCTTGAGGCCAAAAAGCACATCATAAAAGTGAGGGAGGGGTGAATTGGAAGGAGCCAAGGTCTTTGAGGACTTTGAAGAATAGGGAGAATCTTCTCCCCATTTAAACTACTGGGTAAACACTCCCAGCTGAGCCTAATAGAAACTAAGACCAAAATCCTCTAATTCCTGCCATTGATTCTGCAGATTGGGAGGACTGAGCCCTAGGAAAGGATGTTTAAAATCAAATTGGATAATTGAAATTTAAAATTAAGATTAGAAAATTAAATTAAAAATAGTTTAAATTAAATTATAGCAAGCTTGCCAGCTTCTAGCCTTCACTGCATTCATTCTCCTATTCAATAAACTTTTCTTGAACACAATCACTGTGTCAAGCAGTAAAGAAGTACTAAGTAAACAGAATTGTGTAAATCAGGTTGTTCTTGTCAGGAGCTCATGACTGAGAAAACAAAGAGTAAAATTGAAATCTGATAAGTGTTATACATGCACACAGACACAAATACATGCAAGGTGTTTTAGGAACACAAAAGAGAGAGGAGCATTTAACTGTCTGGGCTCAGGAAAGACTAAAAAAGAAGGCAACACCAGAAGTGATCTTAAATGTAGAATGGGAATTTGCTAGTGATGGAAGGGAGAGATGCCATTTCAAGCAGAAGAACCAGTTCATACAAAAGTATGGAGGCCAAAGAGGATGTGTGGCACATGATAGGCACAAAAATGGCTCCTAAACATGTCCACATCTTTTGTCCTTAAAAGTTGGATATGTTAACTTAAAAGTTGTGGATATTTTATCATACATGGTTAGGGGCTCTAGATGCAATCAAGTTCGCAAATCTGCTGACCCTGAGATGTACCAAGAACCCTTAGTGATCTAAGTGGGTCAAATAGAATCACTCTGGTTCTTAAAAGTGGAAGAACTGGCCATTGCTGGTTTTGAAGCTGAAAAGTGGAGTCCAGGAGCCAAGAAATACAGATGGCCTCTTAAAGCTTAAGGCAAGGAAACAAGTTTTCTCCTAGACTCCGAGAAAGGAATGCAGCTTGGCCAACACTTTGATTTCAGTCAATAAAAACCATTTCAAATTTTTGTGACCTCTGAAACTGTAAGGTAATAGTTTGTATTATAAATAAACGAACTTATGTGTAAAGCCACTAAAGTGTGTGTCAACTAGTTATAGCAGCAATAGGAAACTAATGAATGCAAAAAGGAATCTCATCATGACTGAAGTATGAAGTGTGTGATGAGAAAGGAGTTCAAAGTAAAGATTTTAAAATGTGTGGAAAATGGGAATCCACTGAAAGATAATGGGAGTCCACTGCGGTCAGATATTTCACCAGCTGGTGCCTGGTGTGGACGATGAAGAGGTAGGGTGAACCTTGAGGCAGGGAGATCCAGAGAGAAGATCAGTTTTCTTAATAGAGATACTGGGCTGTGACCTCAGAGGGATAGATACCTCAGAGCCCTGGAGGCCCATGGGAGCCCTGTTCCATAGCAATGGCAGCTGGGGACTCAATGCTTTCCTTATCCTCTATGTCTTTCTCAAGATAGCCTCTGCTGTGAAAAGCTAGATTAGGAAAGCTAAGGTTGAGATCTGCCCTGCTTTTTACAAATTGAGCACTCCTAATCCCATAATCCAAATTCCAAAGTGTTCCAAAATCTAAAATTTGGGGGGAGTTTCCATGATGCTGCAAGTGGAAAAATCCCACAGCATGAAATTTAAATACACCAATTAGTTTAAAACATTTTATACAATTCCCTTCTTGTGTATGTATATAACATGTATTGGAAACGTGACTGAATTTGATGCTTGAACTGGGCTCTCATCCCCAAGGTAGCTCATTATGTGTATGTGAATATTCCTAAATCCAGGCAAATCCAAAACACTGCTCCCAAGCATCTCAGATAAGGGATACTCAACCCATACTAGCACTGAGGCCTGAACCAAGTTGCTTGCCTTTTTGTGTTTCAGTTTCCTCATTCACAAATTGGTGATAGCAATCCCTTCTTGGTGATGGAGAGGTAAAAGTTTTCAAGCCACCACCATGTTTCCTGTACATGCTGGAATCATCCTTCTATGCTCCCTTGCTGATAGAATTTTCCTATGTGTTTAACACTCATGCCTTAGTTTTGGATTGCAGCTACCAAGCTATAGATTTGGCCTTTAAAAGCTTCACAGATGTGCAGGCTCTGGGGCCAGTAGGGTTTCTGAGTGTCAGAAGGCTTGATGCCATCTACGGGGCACCAGAATCAACACCCAGAAGGCAAGGAAAGCCCTGTTGTTCCCCCAAAATACCAAAAGAGGATGTAGAAAATCTGTCTTTGTGAAAGGATTGTACAATAAAATGATGTGGAAGATCATACAATCTTCAACAATCGGGGTTGTAGATGATAGAATCTTTAAATTCTAGCATTTAGGATTTGGATAAAGTTATAGAATAATAAATGTTCCATACTATCATGGGTGAATCTTAGAATCACACTGTTGGACCTTTACCAGAGAACTGAGTAGTCTTAGGGTCTTCAGTTCTTACATCAGTGACTGATCTGAACCTCATCATGTATAAATTTAGCTCACTCACACCTCCCTTCATCATCCCACCTACTTGACCAGAGCTCCTCCTCTTTCCATCCTTGGAAACCCCATGAGTGACTCATCAACCTTCGCTCTCAGACCAGAGCTGCTGAGTCAAGGACTTGTCCTCCATCTTCTATTTCCTGTACAGGGCTAGACTCACAGAGGGGCTGAGAGAGAGCATGGCTTCTTTATCCTCAACAACAAAAGCCTCAATTCAAATCCTGGCTCCTGCTGGAGCTCTGAGCATTGACTTCTCTGGGCCTCATGTTCCTCTTCAGTGCAACACAGATAATAATAGTACCCAATTTGCACGGACATTGTGAGGATAATATAACATAATCCATACAAAACCACTGGAAGAAATTCTGGTACATGATAGCTCAATAAATGTTAAGGACTATTTTTAATTATCATCATACAAGAAGTAGCCAACATATATGGTGAATATTTTAATTTTTTAAAATTTCTTAGATTAAAAGACACATTGCCATTAATATGCTCCCCCTCCGTTCAAACATTCTTTTTTGGTGGGGGGGGTATTGGTGATCGAACTCAGGACCTTTCACTTGTGAAGCAGGCAAGGTGCCACTGAGCTAAATCCCTGGCTCTATCCCATCATTCTTAGCACTTTCTGAAGCAGTTCTAGAAGTCCTCTTTCCTGAATGTCTTTGTGAGTTGTAATCAGAAACATGGTGAATACTGCCGCTGAATGCCATTGAGTGAAAAAGCAGGCTATGTGTTCATCCATCTTATTCACTGGATCTGGCACTGTGAAACTTCTAGCTCCTCCCTAAGGTCAAAATGACCAGGAAAGGTAAACATTTTGTTTGTTTGTTTTCTGGTACCAAAGATCGAACTCAGGACCTTGGGCTTTCAAGGCAGGCGTGGAGCCACTGAGCTATACCCCAGCCCAGGTAAACATTTTGAATCAATTCAGGACATCAAGGCAGCTACACAGAGCAAATAAATACACTTATAAGAGAGGACTTCTAAACTACTTCAGAAAGTGACAAGAACAGTGGAATAAGTGTTTGAAGTGGGGAGGCGGGCTATTTTGAGGGGGATTAATGACAACATCTTTCACTGTAATAATTTTTAAATTAAATATTCACCATATTTTTCAATCATACTTCATATTAAGGTGTGATTTCTTGTATTAAATTTGGGCTAAATTTCATAGGCAGTGTGGCAACAAGATGTCCACTGGACAAAAATTCCTGAGAAGACAGCAAAGAAAGTACGTAAATAGGGAAGAGATCCATCAGATACTGAGCATGCACTGGGCAGCTTGCCTGTGCTTCATCAACTTCTGAAGGTAAGGTTGCGCAGTCTGCCTCTCAGCTCTCTGCCACCAGCTCAGTGCCCTCCTTCCTCCAGTGAACATTCTCAGGCACTTTCCCTTCTTTCTTCCTCAGTCACCTTTTGTCTTTCCATAGAACTTGCTCCATTCCTCCTGGCTCTGATACCTGAGGGATTATCTTAGCTCTCATTAACATGAAGGGAGTTAATGTCTAGCAATTAGCTAAGATAAAGGTGAACAAAGCAATCAAATCCTGTGCTCACTCCAATTAGTCTTGCCTGCCTGGAGTTCTGATTTGAAAGTATCTAAGGCTGGATTGGTGTTCAGGCATAAGATGCCGAGATAGATTAGTGATGCCTGCCCTGAGACTAGTGGGAAAGGGTAGCAGTATGCATGCCATGTATCTACCAGGCCTCTTTGTGAAGTAAGAAGTTAAACAAGGCTTTGCTACTTATTGTACAAGTGTTTTAACTGTATATTTAATCAAGTTAACCTTCACATCAACACTATGAAATAAGTATGTTTATCTCTATTGTGTAGAAACCAAAGCCCTGAGAGGTCACTGAAGAACTCATATAAATAAATCAAAAACATTTGCATTTTACAAGAGAACTTTAGAAGACTTTATTCAAAAGTATAGGGAAATTTTAGGTATTCTAGCAAGCTGATGAAAAGAAATTTTGATGAGGAAAGAGTGCTTTCAATCCCCCATAAATCAGAAAATATACACTGTAATCCGAAGCCTTTTATCCACCTTGGCTTAGAATAAGACAATAGGGAAAACAAAGAAAAGTATTCTGAAGTGCAAATGAATCTTACTTTTAAAATATGCACACAATACAAATGCCCAGATTTGCAAGCTGTCAAGTTCAGGGATGGGCTGAAGCATTCCTCCCAGGTCAAGTGGCAAAGGCACTTGCAGACAGGCACACTGTGCAGGTCGGGGACGGGCCAGAAGGAAGGACAGGTCTGGCAGAGGACAATATGAGTTCTAGTCTCCTCCCAGGAACAGAAGTCCTTTCCCTTCTCCAGGCTTCTATAGTTCCATCCAAACCATGAGGAGATTGGACAGGAACAGTGGATCTCAAAATAGGTAGGTCTATCTCAAAGAAATGGCTTGGACATTTCTAGGAAATTCACTTAACAACAGATGGGAGGGGTACCATTGCCTTTTGAATGCCTGCAATATGTGGGAAGACCCTGGCCAGTGAAGAACTGGACCATGCTCCACTTAATTTTGGAATGTCTCACCCAACATATAAGCAAAAGCTCCATGTAATTATACAGGTCTAGCTCCTAGTTGCATTTTATATGTAGACAAAATATTTTTCCATAATTTTTATACACACTGGATTTTCCAGGATGCAACTACCATACAAATCAAGGAGAGGTGATGCTTTGTTTTGTTCAATCTCCACTATTTCAACAATCACAATTCTGAAGGCCATGCTGTTTGTGTATTTGAGTGGCCAATTCCACACATTCATTTCGGTTTCCATCAATCATCTGTCTGCTGTAATGCCTTCCAGTCTATTCACATCCACTTATTCGCATATCAACATGCTTCTTATTTTATTATAAATTACTTTGCTTTTTATTTTTCATTTACTTTGCACTTTGAGCATTATATAGATTTTCAAAATGAGATGTCTAGGTGGGTTATATAATTTATGAATCCCATTTCAAGATAATAAAGCGAACATCACAAAATATTGGTCTGGAAGGGTCAGAATCACTGGGTCACATGACCCTCAGGTTCTTTCCAGTCCGCAGCAAAGTCTAGGGGATTATGCAAAGAGAGGCATACCCAAATCATATGCTGCACATTACAGGTAGAGAATGAGGGTAAATTTTCTTGTTTTTCACAGACTGTCCTCACCCACTGAATACCCCTCAGCTATTCCAGAATGTATAGCAGTCTATACCTCTGAATGCATTCTGTCTCACCTCTCAAATGATGAAATTGCCTGGAATTGAGTTTGAACACATTTGGAATGGTTCAAGACTGCCTCACCATCACTGGGCTGGAGCCGAGCACATGCTATTTTAAATTTTATAGTGTAATTGATTTCTTTATAAGCCATTCAGGCCTTATTATTTATTAGTCCACCTGTCAAGGTTAATTTAAACTACTTCTCAATAAGGTAGTTTGACAACACCTTTGTTTACCAGATTGACAGCCCTGGTGAGTCAAGAGAGGGCAGAACATCGCTCTGCTCTTAGAAAGCACCTGTGGAAAGGAACTTCCAGAAGGGCAGTGTGTTGCCCCAGCCCTCATTGGAGAATGCAAGAGGCCTTCCATCACACTCAGCGGTGCTAGAATCAAACAGTTACCCTTTGTTCCCAGGCAAGTCTTAGGCCCTAAGACTGCACCAGCCACTGAGCGACAGCTGGGTCCCATGATTGTGTAGCTTGGACCACTCTTGAATCTTCCCTTCCCATTCCCATTGCTCTGATTTTAATGCTCATCTGCTCCCAGCTCTTTGCAAAAGGTTCCTATCTAGTCTCCTCACCTCTACTTTGGTGAGTCATTCATTCCAGGAAATCTTTCTAAAATAAAAATACAACCATGTTACATCCTTACATAAAGTCTTTAATAGGACCCACAGAGTCAGGTTCAAAGTGCTCCATGTCCTGGCCCCTGCCTAGAACTCCAGCCTTGTCTCCTATCACAACCTTGTTCTTTATACACCATCACTCTCATGAAGTACGCTGTTCCCTGTTCCCATTCCCTAGTCACCACTGAAACTCCAGCAACTAATGTAGTTGTAACCATTTGCTGTCCTGGCCATCTCTCGCAAATGACTGAGCATGTTCTGCCTTGGATTTATGTTCTGCAAATCCACACTCATTGAATTGATAAGATTCACATATTTATTAGGTATGGAGTGTGCGCCAGGTATGATTCTGAGCACTGGGGGCACAACAGAACTGGAGAGATCTCTTACCTATCCTCCCAGCATCTACTGCCTACACAGGGACTCCTTCAGGCTCTTCTCATGCTCTTCCCAGCATGGTGAGGAAGGAAGCACAAGGAGACAGGAAAAGCTAGCATCTGTTAAACACAAGCCACTGTACTCAGACTTTATTATTTTAGCCACACCCCTATAAAGGCTAGATTTTTGTACCCTTCTGAGATGAACAAACCAGAATTCATTGGTGATGAGTTTAGTACTCAGACACAGGACTGATTCCAAAGCCCCGATTCCCTCTCTCCACTTGCCTGCTCTCTTCAGCATAGAGTTCAGGCTTGTTGAATAAATATACAATGTGCACCAAGTCAAGTGCTCTTTTTGTATTTCCCAAAGTACATTCTACAGTATCAGGGTAGACTTACTTTAACTGTAATGACACTAAGAGGTTAGAATCTCCAGACTGGGACAGTCCAAGACACACAGAATGGGGTCCAGGCTCCATCCTGCCATGGGTAACATTAGGTCATGCAGATACTCAGAATATATGAACAAGTTCATGAGGTCTTTTGATAGACTTTAACAACAGTGCTCCAATGAACATGGAGTGCTGCACTGCGTTAACCACGAGTGAGTAGAATACTGGCCTGATCCAAATCCACATTTCCCTTTTGAGGTTCAGAGAATTTAAGTGTGGACAGACCTTTCCAAAAGAAAGTTCTCAAAGAGAACATGATCTCCCCAAGTGCTGAAAACAGAAGCAGCAGCCGGGCCACAGGCCTGGTACAGGCAGCCTCCCTGGGCCCTCGGCGGGCGCACAATGGACCATTCGGCCAGAGCGATGCAGTGCAATGGGAGAATGCGAGTTTGTGTAAGGGACAAAAAAAGAAGAACATTCTCATTGCTGTTCTATTTCCATTTATAAAAGGAAACTGTAAAGTATATAAATAAGCCCAATTTAAAAATAGGAAACACATTTTAGATCATGTGGGCTTGAAATGCGCTGCTCAATTTCACACCTCTCTCATCCAGGCCTGAGGTGGAAGCAAAACTTGTAAGTGGAGCAGTTACCTAACCAGCCCTCCCAGCCCTCCCAGCCCTCAGGTATTTTTCCACAGTCTTTTTGGACTTGAGCATGGAACCTCATTTAAGATAATAGACGGACAGAAAAGAGGGCTCCCTAGATGAGAAAGGGAAGGGTCTTGAGCATGTTTGTACCAAATTAGAAAAGGGAATGTCACACCCGCTGTGTTCCTTGACAGGTCAATTGTGTTGAAGATGGTAGGCCAGCAGGAAAGGTAGTGCAGGAGCATATGTGGGCTTCCACCCCCCCTTTCCTACCGGCAGTCATGGGAGGAGGTTATCCGCCTGATTATCAGGACCTGAAGCTCTGGGCCAGGTTTCACAGTGGCTCACAGTGTAGTAAAGGCCTGCTTTCTCATCCACTTTCAGCTTCTGTTCATATGCAGGAGGTCTGTTCCCAATCTACACCTGTTTCGTGGAATGCCCGGAATAGCAAGGCTCTTTGAGGCACCCTGTCCACATCTATCTGCTTTCCATGGTCTGTTCTTCTATCTGGCAGGCTGGTCAGGGTTACTGCTCTAGGCAGGGGCTGGGCAGACAGAACAGCTTCCAACTGACTTTTCTTCCCATGATGGGGATACTATCCAGCCATCAATTTTCCAGTTGTACAGAGTTGTAGATGATGGGGATATTAAGCCTAATTTGGAAATGGAAAACTGGGAACACTGGACTTAAGCTTCCCATTGGAGGCTGTTCTAATTTAGATCTAGATGCTCACTCCAAAGTCTCACACACTCATCATACATACATCATCACTGGGAGATGATTGGACAGTGTGGTATGATGCTCATCAGTGGGTCAGTCCACTGATTATAGTTTATAGCTAATGTCATGCTGAGAGGCAAATCCTGGTGGGAGGAGATGGGTCACTGGGGACATGGCCAGCAATGATCTCTCTCCCTCCCTCCTCCTTTGATTTCTCTCTGTTTCCTGCCACCATGCCATGAGCTGTTTCTCCTCTGACATGCCCCGCTGCCATCCTGATCTGTCTTGGAGCCAGCCAACTATGGATTGAAACCTCTACAAACTGTGAGTCAAAATAACATTCTCTTTCCTTAAGTTGTAGGTATCAGATATATTGTCCCAGCAAGGAAGAAAGTAAGTAAGACTAGACTCCCCACTGATTCTTCAGGTTAGTTGTTACCAACACTCCCACTCTGCCTTGGGGTACGGGAATCACTTCACTTCGTAAAGTAAAGTGACTTCACATTTGCCTGTTGATCTTTGTGCAAACCTCCCTAAGAATTCTAGAGAAGAAACTAGATATTATGGTGCAAGCTTGTAATTCCAGCACTCTGAGAGCCTGAGTCAGAGTGATCACAATTTCAATACCAGCCTGTGCAGCTTAACAAATTAGGGAGACCCTGTTTCAAAACGGGTGGGGGTGAAGGGTTGAGTTTCAAATCCATCTTCAACATGTTCTAGCCTGCCAGACTTGGAATGGGTATGGTCATGTCAGATTTCAGTTCCTGGGCTTCTTGTGGCAGTCCACTGAATACAGCAGGGTAAGCCGGAATGGACCCATGAAGGCAAAAGAATGACACTGGCTCAGTTGCCATAGGATCTTAGGCCCCTACCTCCAACCCCATGCCAGAGAACCTGAGGTGTTCTACGGGTTGACTCAGAGAAACATTCCAGTTGAACATCCCGATACCTCCTTGATTTAAGTTAGAAAAGTAACCGAGCCTGGTTGTTTTCATTTGCAAGTGCCACCGTGACAAAGTACCACAGAGTGGTTTAAACAACAAAAATTTATTTTTTCACAATTCTAGAGCCTAAAAGATCAAAGATTAGTTTCATTCTGCGGCTTCTCTCTTTGGTTCATAGTGGCCGTCTTCTCCCTGTGACTTTACACTTCTCTCTGGGGGTTTCTGTGTCCCAGTCTCCTAGCTGGTCACAGTAGATTATGGCCCACACTAACAACCCTATTTTAACTTAATTACCTCTTCAAAAGTCCCATTTCTAAAGACTGTCCCATTCTAGGTACAGGGGATTAAGACGTTAACATGTGAATTTATGAGAGGAGAGGCATAATCCAGCCCATAACACTGAGGAAAATGCAATCCTAGTCCCAGTTCTAATTCAGAGTTTCCTAAAGTGAGAAATCCCTCTTTTGCCTGTGTCTACACACTCGTTTCACCTCAGTCACCCTCTCCCTCAAGCTCCACACAATCTAGATGTGTTATTTTACTCATCTCTGAACGGAACTAGATGTCCTTTATCTTCTTGACTTGAAGTGTATCAGTTCCTTCAATCCAGCTTCTCCCTAAACCCAGCCTCTCCCTCATCTGGCGGGCTCCCACTAGTCCCTGAAGTCTCTGCCTAAGTATCCCTTCCTAGGGAAGCTCTCTGAACCCCAGAATTGGTTACATCTCATTCATAGGTCTTCAGGAGACTTGCTCACTGTAGTCCAGGCTGGTGAAAGCTCTGTCTTGATGGAGGCTTCCATAGTCACATACCAGGGAAGAGTTCTGGGAATCTCATGCTAGCGATGAGTTGTTCCACCCTGGTATGTCACACGTCACTTCCACTCACACCTTGGGTAGTCCTGGCAGTGTAGACCCACAATTTCACCAGTGAGCCAGAAGTGCAGACTTTCAGATATTGGTGAACAGAGTTGATGACCACAATAGTGACTCCTAGAATGTAGTAGATGCTCAACTGATATGTGTTGAATAATATTAATCATAATAATAGCTCTTATTTATCAGGCAATTACTCTGTTCCTGGCTCTGTGTGGTCATTGTTCTGTGGAAATAGGAATTAATTTCTTCTGTATTGGCATACACTCTCATAAAAAGACCAAACTTTATAAAATCTTCTTCAGTTCCTTCCCCCTTTTCATCTAGTACTATACTTCTCACCAAATCACCTGTACCATCTGCCTGCCCTTGCTCACCCATTTTTTCACCTACTCCCCTAATTTCATCCCACCCCAATCAGGCATACACCCACCACTCCACTGAGATAGATGGCTCCTACCAAAGTCATCTTGGACCAATCTCCAGCCAAACCAACAATGTCCTCTCATCCAATCTTTTGCTAGCTTTTTACAGGTAACTCCCCTGTTGAGACACTTTATCCTCCAGGTATCCATGATACCTCCTGCTCATTGGGCTCCTCCCACCTCCTTGCCTAGAGCAGTCCAGCCTCCTCTGCAGCCCCTCCTCTCATCTTGACCCCCAAATGTTGTCTCACTCTAGGATTCTGCCCAGCTCCAGGATTACTTAGCCCCACTCTCTAGGGAGCCTTCACCCCTCCCGTGGATTAGCCTGCCCTTGGATGATTCTCCAGTATACTCTGCACCAGCTGCCCTCCCACCACCTCCACTTGGATGTCTAACAGGTACTTAAAATTCAATATCTTCAAATCAGAGCTACTGGTACCTATAAGGCTCCACTCCAAGTCTTCTCCATCTTAATAAAGAACAACACTATCCACCCAATTGCCCAAGACCTTAGGATAACTTTAAATGATTCTGTTGCCCTTACATGCCACATGCAATCCAAAAGCAAATTTTCTTGGCTCTACCCCAACCATGGAGGCTGAATCCAATCTCTTGTCATCATTTTTAACATTTTTTCAAGCTCCAACCAACCTCATCTGGAAAATGACTACAGCCTCCTGAGTGTTTGCCTTAAAGCTCCTGAATGACCTTCCCGTAGTATTGTGACAAAATCCACTGGCTTTGCTGAGGTCCTCAGGGAACTGGACAACAACCTGGCCATGCCTCTCTACCTCCTCACTTTCCTACTGTTTCCTTGTGCAGCCCACTGCAGTGACCTGTATGTTCTTCCGATTCATGTTCTCAATCCCCAGGTTTTTTCACTTGCTATGCCTTCTGCTTGGTAAACACTTGTGCCAAATCTGTGCATGGCAGCTCAGAGATGTCAAGGAGCTATCCCAACCTCACACAGCTAGAAAGTGTCAGAATCAAAGAGAAAGTTTTCCTTGGGCGTCAGTCTCACCATCACACTGCCTTCCACTACACAGTGGAGGTTAAGTGCATTATCTTTGCCTCTCTGCAATTCCTTTTGGCATTAAAATTCCATTTTCTTCTAAGTGTGTCTTTGCAAAGGCCATTAAAAGGTCATCTAGCATCTAATCTCCTTTCTTAACTTTGGAGCTAAGAAGTATTTTGCTGCTTTCTCCGCTGTAAAACAAAGATAATACCACCCATGAGACTGAAAAGACTTTTGACACTGTCTGGCACATAGTAGGGACTCAATTAACTTCAGCTTCCTTGCTCCTAGAGACTACTCACTTATTCCACAAATATCTGTGTAACCATGCTAGGAGCTTTGGGAGCTACAGAGGTGAACAGGGTAGGATTCTACTCTCTACAGCCCACATTCACAGAAAGGACAGAAAGCATTTGCTCACATCTTTAACACAAGCTAGGAAGTAGCTTGCTTTGACCATGGAGTCCAATATTCCTGGATTTGATTCTTGATCTCCTCTGACCAGCTATGTGATGCTGAGAAAATGACTCAACCTACTGAGACATATTATCTTCCTTTGTCAAACTAAGTCAACCTCTAGACTCAGTATTGTCCACAAAAATTAAACACATTACAATGATACACTTTAAATACACAGCAAGTCATCAAAAAATGGAAGCTGTCGGATTATATTAGCCAATGTTTCTATACACTATGTTCTCAGGGCTTTCCATTGATGGTCCACTCCTCTCCTCGGAGTAACCCTGATAAGTAAGTGCACTGTGTCCCTCATTAAGGAATGAAGGAGCCAGAGCACAGAGAGGTCAAGGCCTCACAGGAAGTAAGTGGCCTGTAGTGAGGCTGCTGGAGTTACACAACTAACCACTGGGCAAGACTGCCTCTCAGAGAGAGACACTGTGGGTTGAGAAAGAGAGAGGAAAATTCCAACCTGGGGGTGCAATCGGGGAAGGCTTCCCAGTGCAGGGTTGTGCAGCTCCCGAGTTCTCCTGAGCTCTGTTCCCTTGGACACCACATCCTTCACAGCCTGGAAGGTTTGACTTCCTCATCCCCAAAGTCTGGCAGAACTGAAGTATAATGTTTGAAAATTGCCCAGTAAAGTGTGAGAGTAACCCAGGCAGAAGGCTAAAAGACCAGAAAACATAAAATTTAAAAACAGCCTCCGACAGTGCAGAAATCAAGGAAGGAATTTTGAAAAAAAAAAAAAAAAATTCCAGCCAAAGCAAGCTTTAGTCTACTTGGTAATTTAGTGTGTCTGTGCTTGCTTCCTGTGAAATAGGACCTCTCCACTCTGGCTGTGGGTTATAAGGCAAGGCCACCGGAATCAGGCCCACCATGATGCAGGCCATTCTCCTTCCCAGCAGCATGGGGTGAGGGTGATGGCAGACAGATGGGAGCAAAGGCGGGGGATGAAGGGATGGATAAAAACACCTTTATCCTGCACAGCCACTGTGGGCCCACAGGGTGAGGGTGTCTGAAAGCCAAACTAAAAAGAGCCTTGGCAGCTGACTCCACCATGAGGAAAGGAAGTGATTGAGGACACACAGATTGCTCAGCATGGGGTGCTCCAAAGATCTGGGGAGCTCATCAGAGAAGCCTGGAGTTACCTTGTGGGTGCAGATGACAGGTGAAAGTGTGGACACCTCCAAATCCAAAGCCCTACCCTGCAGCTCCCAACCTATGTGAACTTGACAAGTGCCTTTGCCTCTCTGCCTGTCTATCTCACTCAGTCAGTGACAGTTAATGACACACCATCCTGGAGGGACACGGAGTGGGGAGAGTGCTGGGTTCCTTCCCCTCCTTCCAGCATTAGCCTGTAAGGAGGATGAGATGCTGCTCCTTTGTGCCCTATAAATGCCCTTCATAGCCTTCTCCCTGGCTGTTTGTCCCCACCCAGACACCATAGAGGGACAGAAGATCACTTGTGTAAATGTGAGCCACAGAGCAAAATGATGCTGAGGCCCAACCACCTTGGGGATCACTCCCTGCTCCATTTCCCCGTCAGTACTTTCAAGGCTCTGAAAAGCCTGCAGCAAAAGGTCTTGCTCAGATTTATATAGCTTCATTTTATTTACCTAAAGAACCCATAAGTTTTTTTTTTTTTGAAGGATTTCATCTTTTAACACCTCTCAAAACCCAGATCTCATGGAAATATATTTTGGGTGATGTTTTCTGATGTTATGAAAAACAAAGATTAGTTTTATGTGAAGGGAAAAATAAATTTAGACATGATAACCAACATGCTTATACTTCCCACAACTGATCCTGCAACTTCCTGCCTCCATCTCCATATCCTGCTCATGTTTCAAGTCTCTGTCCTCTGTTCCCTCATTTGGGAAGTCTTCTTTGATTCCCCTCCACCACACACACATGGTCATGTCTTTCCCCAAACCACAGGCATTGTCTCTGCCCCTTGCTTAGACACCAAGCATGTCCTGTATCATATCTGGTTGATAGACAGTGCATGAATGAGTCTGTCCCTCAGAATGTGAGCTCTCTGACAGCAGCAACATCACTGCACCCCCAGGGCTTTGCACAGCACCTGAGACTGAATAGGTGTCTGAGAATGTACTGTCTACTATCAGCCTGAAAACTGTAAATCCATAGATGATTTTAGCTGGAAAGGACATTGGGAGTTCACCTGATGCAGATCTGAAGTCACTGTAATTCATTTGCGTATTGGGCAAGCATTTAATAGCACACAGTCTGCATTGGGCATTGGGCTAGATGTTCAGAAGACAGAGATCAGTCAACCACGGACCTTGCCTTTACTATCAGGGAGATTGATATGTGCACAGATGATACAGGAAATGATAGCAAGGGCCTGGTACATCCGAGACATGGAATCAAGATGTGTTGAACAACAGAATGAATGAGTATTAAAGATGTGTACAAAATGCAATGGAACACAAGGAGGAGTTATATTTGAGCTAGATCTGGAATAATGGATATGGGTTTCCAAAACAAGGGAAATACGGGGTAAAGGGAGCTTTCGGGAAGAAGGAACCACAAATAAATACCACAGAAGTAAGACCACACTCATGAGAAGCTCTTTGTGGGTTAGGGTTAGGTGTCCAGAGAAGGAGGAAAGCTAGAGACCAATATGGAGAGGCCAAATTGATTAGAAACAAAAGCATGTGCTCCGCAGAGGAATTTGACTTGCATCTGCCTGCACACCTGCCAGCATGGTTGGGAAGAGGCCCCTGGATATGATCCCTTGTAACCTCCTGGTCCTGGTCTGTCGTGGGGGCCCCAGGGAGCCATGCTGATCTTCCTTCAGAGAGAAAAGATTTATTCCACCGGCTCCTTGGAGTGTCGGTGGAAGATGTCACTCAGCTGGAAATTACCCTGTGCTAAAGAGATCTTGTCTTGTCATCTCACTTCCCAGTGGGCATCTGTCTGGTCATGGTGGGGAAAGAAGGCCTTTTGTCCTCCCTCTAACTCAAGATAACTCTAAACCACCATGCAAGACCCAGAGAGCTCCATGGGTCAGTGGAAGCTTCCTTTGGGACTGGAACATAGCTCAGCTTCTCCCTCTGCACACTCTATCCTCCCCGAGAGCGTCCCCCATAAAACACCCTACCTGGTCATCTCTCTCCCAGAATCTGCTTCTCAGAAAACCCAACCTATAACAGGTCCTTTTACTTGCATCACCAGAACACTGAACCCTCCTCCCTAGCTCTGCTCATCACCATGGAAATTATCGATATGTTTCATTGCCCTGTTCCAAGAAGACTCCTTCAAACTTCTAGTTCCATATCCACTAAGAAAAGATGATATCATCTAATGACCTGCAGAGTATAGGACACTGGATACAATGTGAGATATGAGAAACACTGTTCTGGAGGTGGGTTGAAGTAGAAAACTGGGAAGAAGGAATATTCCCCCTGCACACATGGAAGTTGGCTTTGGGTGTGCTTGGAATGGTACCCTTGGCCAAATACTGGAGTTTCAGTGCAGAACTAGTTGCAAAATTTGGAGACCAAAGATAAAATGCATTCAGAGGCTTACTGACAAGGATGTAAGAGACACATTTAAGGTGGCACTGAGGTACTGCTGCCTTGTCCTTGAGGCTCAGAACCACTGAAATCTGTGCATTAGAGTCAATGCACCCATTGTGAACCCACAGTTTGAGGAGATCTTGATAGTTAAGAATGCTCCTGTTTTACTTGCAGAATCACTGAGGCTCGGAACGATAAAGCATTGTGCCCAGAGGTTTACATCTGTCACCTACCATATCTCAGCCAGCTGAGGGAAGGCTCAGGAGCATCCCACTTTCCTTTCTGGGGTGGTTTCCAAAACCCAAGAGGAGAGCCTCAAACATGGTGAGAGCATGGTTTATTTCTCCTCTGTCAATCTGTCCTTTCTCAGCCGCCTGCCTCCTTCTATCTCAGCATCTAGATCTGCCTACTGCCAGAATAATAAATAGAAGAAGTAAATTTGTACCATGAATAATTGAAAAGGTAGCAATTTAGCAGGCAGGAGACCTAAGTTCTAAGCATGGTTCCCCTCTGTAAACTACAGGAGCCCCAGTAACAAAAAAGGATTTTCCAGGATCATTTGTAAAGTAGTCTCTAGCTGGAATACCCATAAATTAAGATTCAGTCATACTAAAGTGTAAATGATTTCTGACACCTGAAGATATCAACCTCTGCCAAGGGAACTCAAATGTGACAAAATATCAACATCTTGGTGGTTCAGTTAAAGCTGAACTAGGGAAAAGATATTCATATTATGGCATGTTAGCTACAACAGGCAGTGGCCATGAGGCCCCTTTAAGTTACAAGGAAAAAAAGCAAGCATTGATTGAGACATTCAGGGCCATTTTTCTCAGAACGTCATAACCCTGGAAACATCAGAAGATAGCAACCGCCTATTTTCAGATAAGGAAACTCTGGCTCGGAGGTGTTAATGAACGTAGTCAAGGTCACCTAACCATCTACGGAGTGGTCGATGCCTGAGTTGGCTCCACCAAGTTCTCACACCCTGCCTCCCACTCAGCCTGTCTGCCTGATATGAAAGGAAATTACCGGAGATCTCCTGCCATCTCCACTTCCCAGCCTCAAAAGGTCTCTTTTCTAGTTTGCATTGATTTTCCTGTGTTTGTTTGTTCTTGATGCATTTGCAGAATCTGAGATCCCGGCTGCAAATAAGGCAGATAAAAAGGAGGTCAAGGGAATGAGCAAGGGGGACTCCTTTCAGCAGCTCCAGGGATTGCAAATATTTCCTGCTGTCTCCATTCTCTTTTGTGTCCCCTCCATATTTCCTCCCTGGTAATGTTCCAGCCACATCTCCAGCTCATGCATTTGTAGGCCCCTAGTTGGTGAGGGGTCATAAGGTGACTATAGAAATTGGTGGATTCTGAGATATTAATTTCCAGCCCTCCTGCCTTGATGCAACAGCCACTTAACTAATCTTCCTGCCTCTAGTCTGGCTGCCCCTCCCAACAGAGACTGTAAAATGTTACAGCATTATATGCCCAGAAGCTCAATCTGAAAACCTCAGTGGCTCCTCACTGTCCTTAGCAGGAGGTCCCCATGCTGTCCGTGGTTCACTCTCAAGCTGCCTTTCAAATCTAAGGTCCCACTCCTCATGTACCCTAGAATATGGGCCTATTCTATGGGCTGGAAATGAGCAGCGATTTCCTACTCCATGTCTACCTCACACTCTTTGTTGCTGAGCCCGAACCCACTGCTTCTGCAGGTCTTAAATCATCTGCAGCAGAGGCATCTCTTACAGCCAGCACTAAGGACCATATGTCTTTTATTTTATGCCAATGACTTTATCTTCATCTCACCTACCATGCATCTCTCTCTCCACCTCAACCCCTGAGTCTGACTCCACTAAAGACTAGCTTTGCAAAGGCAATGATCCTGTATATTTCATTTCTGTGTCCTCTGTCCCCAGAAAAAAACCCTGGAACAGAGTAGGTCTCAGAAAATATTGCAAACAAAGGAAGTCAATTAATAATAGCCTCTTCCATTAGAATAGCAGTTTACACAAAGGATCTATCCCTCCTCTGAAGAGCCTTCTAAAGACCTCCAGAAAAGAGACTGCCTGCACCATCAGGAGAGGACCAAGGCATGGCCCTGGGAATTAGCATGTTCCGGGGGACATTAGGAGAGCAGCTGTGCTTCCTGCCCAAGTGCAGGTTTTTAAAGTGTAGAGTCTCTTTTGTCCCTTCTGGGGCTCTCAGCCTCCATCTCTGACCATTCTAATCCCAGGCCCTGGAGGATCTCCAGGTTTCACACAGATACTACTGCAAACACCAAGGGTTCGAGGATACCAGCTGTGACTCACCTAATCAGCCCAGCCAGCTGTGTCTGCTGCACTCTGCCTGACAGTTGCCAGCTGCCTCTGCAGAGGAAGACCACAGCGAGGCGATGAGGCCCACCACAGCTGATGCCTGCCTTGCATTCTTGGCACCTGCGAGGCTGGTTTCATTTCCAGATTTTGCACCTGCAGATGTTGAGGGTTTTTTCTGTCTATCAGAAAGTAGTATCAGGTTTATTAATTTGTGACCTCAAATCCATCTCAGCTGCTGCCCCCAGGCCCAGGGGTCAGCACCCAGGCACCCAGCTGGTGACCTCTTGGAAAGATCCCTTTGACTCAGGTCTGCTCCTCAAATCTGCTTCATTCCTTGCAATGAGCAAAAAAGCCAAAGCCAACGCTCATTGGGAAAGGTCAAACACTGGCACTGTGTTTGTTCATGAGGGTGATATTTCACCAAAGAGCAGATGCTTCCTAAATGATAAATAAGAGCAGCAGTTCCCCCACAGGTCCCCAGGAAAGGAAAGGTCTCCACTCCATATGTGGCACAGGCACAGTGGAGGCTAGGAAGGAGGGAAAAGCAGACATTAATTCATTAGAACGCATGACCCCAGAAGAACAGAGCATGGATACTGTGCCTAGCACAGTGAGTCCTCCACCAATGCTTACTGAATGGAGTGATAACAACTTTAATAGCCATCATTTACTGAACATTTGCTGTATGCATGGACTTCTGTTACATTCTTAAATGTTTTCTTCTTTAATCTATTGAGAGCAGGTTCCGAAAAATTGAGCCACTTGTCCAAGTTCACTCAGTTAATATGGGGTACATCTCAAGTGTGTGTGGCTGCATGGTCGGACTTCTTGATGACCATGCTACAAGTGCACAGAGCCTAAGAGACATGGGTTTGGGTCTGAGCTCTGCCTTGAGTCAAGTACAGTAAGTCCCTGACTCACAAACATTGGAGTTGTGAACTTTGATAGATGTACTATAAAAGACTCACTTTGTCAGACTTAGGAATGAATCCACTTATGGAGTTTCTCCCAGAAGAGAACTCATTCATAAGTCTGGGACTTACTGTGGTTACAAGGCAAGAAGTCAGAAATGATCCTTGAGCCGGTAGATCAGCTGCCTGTTTAGCATAGGAGAAATACCGTGTGTCCTAAAGTCCAACAGATGTGGATTAGAATGTTATTCCCTGTATTTTCTGATTGTATGATGGCCACAGATATTAGTGATTTTCTGATCCTTATTTTCCTCCTCTGTAAAATGGGCTGAATAAGAACCATGTTGCAGAATTAGCATTAAAAGAGTGATCTACGTAAAGGATAGTCCACAGTAGGTATTTAACAAATGTTAGTAATTTTTTAAATGTCTGTGAGTAAAGTAAACAAGGGGCATACAGAATGCATGATAACTGAATAAAATGAGATACAGGTAGGTTTTCAAGCTCAAAAAGCCTTCCAGATTGCTTCTGAGATGGTGAGTCACCTGTTAACATTCTCCCCACATGCACTGTGACATCTACAGAAAGGGAGCATTTATCACAGAACACATTTAGGGTCTAAAAACAAATGTGCAGGCTCAGATCCCTCTGCTCAGTTCTCCAGTTTTACATCAGAACCTCCACCCACCCAAAGCACCTGGCCCTCAGCCGGAGATCTCAGACCTTCCAACGGAGGTAAGAGGTAAGACGCCTCCTTACCTCTTCCTACCTAGTCCTTGACTTGCCTGGCTTCTAAACAAGGTGAGTTTATCCATAATGGTGAAGAGTCGCCAAACATTTTTAAGCAGAAATCTTATGAGATCCACTTGGCGCATTTAAGTTGTCTCACCCTTCAGCATGGAGGACATTTCAGAATGCATCAAGAGGATTTTTGGAAGTGGATAGGAAGCTACAGAAGTCATCCAAGCAAGAGATTGTAGTTCCTCAGAATATCAGTGATGATAGACCTGGGAGAACTTTAAGGTTGCTAGACATCCAGGAAGTAAAATTGGCTGGACTCAGAGATGTGTTGCAGTGTGGGGTGGCAGAGATGTTAGTACAAAGAATAAACTGTGGGTTGTGGGTTACACTACCTGATGGATAATGCTCTCCTTTGATGAGAAAGGAAGGGGCAGATGGGCACTGGACTTGAAACCAGAGTAAGCACATGAGTTCTATTTACATCATAATTGTCCTAGTGATCAGAAAGGAGGCCATTCTCAGTGGAGACTGATGTATCCTAGAGTGTAATGGAGCATTGCATAACAGGCTAGTTACTAGGGCTTGGACTGAAAAGACAGAATAAAAATGAATCATTCTGGAATCCTGAGAACTTGTGATTTACACAAACATATTGGAGCCTCCAGACTTAATCAGAAGTCAGCACCATGGCCAGAACCCAAAGATAACCTGAGGGGAGACTACAAGGGGAAAAGGCAGACGTTACAAGGCAGAAAAGCTGAAGACCGTGGCCTTCTACAAGCAGAGGGAATGGCTAATGTCCTTGATGGATTCAAGTGAGGCTTCTTTGGCAGTTTTCACAGTGGCAAGTAACCCGAGATTCCTGTATTTCTTACTCACATACTTGTTGTTCCATCCCACCTAGAATCCCATGGCCCTGGAGAAGTCCATTATGACCTTGAGCTGCCATGTATCTTATCTATAAGGATTCAATCTCACTGGGTCACTTTGAGAATAAAATAAGATAATGCATATCAAGTGTAACAAAGAGCACATAGTAGAAAATCAATAAATGTCAATCTACAAGCCCATCAGGCATCTTGGGGAGCTAATTTCACAAAGAAGGATCAAAGAAAGGGACTGGCAGGGTCTACGCCCTTAGGGAGCTTACCATTCATCAGGAAATAAGAACAAGGAAATGATCAGTTCCAATAAGCTAACAAAGAGAAAATAATATTATTAACTGACTACAACAGCCTCTCCACCACCATTAATTTAAGGGACATTATTTTCTCTAAAGTGGCTTTAAAAATAGTTGAATAGGCACCTTTGGGTAAGAAAGACGAGGTGGCACCACCATTCACACCTACCATGTGTCTTGGAAGGAGAATGTGAAACAAAGAGAGAGGAGAAAATATTAAGATCTTGTGTGTTTCTCTTTCATTGCAATGTTTTAAATTGCATAAGAAATGTACAAGAAATAATTAAATATTTTAAATATGCCTTGGATATAAGAAAAGTCTTTGAAAGAAATGAACAAAAAATAGGAGTAAGAACAGCTTGAGTGGGAATAGACCAAGGAGAAGCTGATCATTTTGATGACAGTAAGGTCTCTGGCAGGCAGAGGAATTTTCTAGAAATCTTATACCTGATGTTCACTTTTACCTTAATATGTGCAACATTTCCCCTTTCCTAACATCCCCTGAACTTCATGCTGCCACACACAGTCTTTGTTGGTAGTTCTTTGGGGAAATGCAAGCACAGAGGTGGTCTTAGGGGGATGTGCTGGGCATCCTTGGAAAAGGTTGGCAAGATGGGAGATGAATGGACTGAGCCAACTTTGCAGAAGAAGCAAAGTGAAACCAGAAGTGATCCAGAGAGGAGAAAGCCTTTACAGTTCCCAGAGGTAGAGAAAAGAACACTACATTTTCTTCAAGGTATACAGTGGTCAAAGCAGCCTTCAGACTCTGCCTAGAAACAATGATCTTTATATGGTAGTAGCCAGCCTGTTTGCACAAACTGTTAACCAAATCTTAATAGTGCTGAAATTTGTGGACAAGGCCCATCCAGCTTCAACACTCTGTACTTAATATTAGTAAAATTTTTCAGGAGCATTTTAATGTGTCTACAAATAGATTTGATGATTTTATCACACTGATTGAACTCACAGGCTCTAGAGGCAAAGGACCTAGGTTCTAATCCTGGTGGGGCTGCTTACGAACTATGTGCCCTTGATCAAATTACTTCACCTTCAACAAGTTGTTTATCAGTTAAATGGGGATAATGAGAATACCTGTTACATAGGATTGTTGAGGTTGGGAACAGGTTAACACATGCAAAGAGGTTAGAACAGTGTTTGTCTGATAAGCAATGCTCAGTTAATATTGTCTAGAAGTATGTATTACTAGTAGTTGCAGGAAGAGGACTGATGGTAGTAAAAGTACAGAAAACTTCAGACAAAGTGATCTGAATCCACACTACACAAGCCTAGGCATTGGCAGCAGTACTTTGACCATGTTAGGAGTTGAATTATGCCCCCCAGGAGATATGTTGAAGTCCTAACCCCTAGTACCTCAGAATGTGGCCATATTTGTACATGAGGTTGTTACCTAGGTAAGAAGATGAGGTCACACTGGAGTAAGCCAGGTATGACCACGTCCTGATAGAAGGTGAGAAGGCACAGAGAGGAGATGCTGTGTGAAGACAGACACACACAGGAAGGGGGGCAAGGTGGAGGTGAAGGCAGAAATGGTAGAGATGCAGCTGCAAGCCAAGAAACACCAAGGATGCCTGTGATGCCCAGACCCAACACGGGGTCTGGAATATACTGTCCCCTGAGCCCTGGAGAGAGTATGGCACTGCCAACTCCTCGATTTCAGACTGCTGGCCTCGAGAACCGTGACAGATTACATTTTGGTTGCTTCAATCCCCCAGCTCGTGTACTTTGCTGTGGCAGCCCTAGGAACCAGTGCATCAAGACAGGTCCCTGAGATGCTTCTAGTTCCAGCAGAGGATGATCGCAGACAGCACTCTGATTACTCCGAAGCTCCTCAACAGTAAAGCCACAACTACCCAGCACCAGTCCTGGGTGCTTGCTCCTCACTCTGGGCTTTGCTTATCAACGAGTTCCCTGCCACCATTGAGGCAACTACCATGTGGCTCCAGCAACTACTGCTCCAGCAGCCGCCCCAATTCCACTCAGGGGGCCACAGGAGACCCCAGGGTCTGGGGCTGAGCAGACAGGAGAAGAGACTCCTGGACACACCTCTAGATGGAACAGGGCTGCTTCTGCCCTGGGGTCTCACAAGGGATGGCCACAGTGTTTCAGCTCCAGCTGCCTGTCATCTCTCACTCACCTGCAGAACCCTGTGCTACAGCTGACAGCTGAGCACAGAGGCCCAAGGTCCTGCCGATGTTCTCTCCTCCTGCACATGCACACACATACACACACACATAACATACATGCACTGACACAAATACACATGTGTATGCACAGATGTGCACACATACACATATGGACAGACACACACATATTCCCTCATGGTGACACATACACACATGGACACACATACACCCAATCTCTTTTTTTTCCTTCTTCACAAAAACTGGAGACATGGGGGTCATGGCTGTGTCATCTGCACTCTGAATGCTCCCACATCTCAGCTCTCTCCTGGTCAGGATATGAAGCACAAAGGAAGAAGGGATCCATTGGCAATGGAAAATGGAGGAGGGCTTCACAGGGGAGAGGGCATCTACACTGTGACATCCAGATCCTGAGGGAAAGCCTGGGAGCTGTGGTCCATGCTGGTGTGACGGATGGTGGCACCTAGGTGAGAACTGGTCTCCTAGGAAACTGCAGGGAGGTCTAAGCCTGTGCTTCAGATGATGCTTCTGGGCCAGGTGGTGTATCCAATGCTTGGGAACATGCACACCTTTCTTCTCTGCCTCTCTCTCCTCTGCACATCACTTCCAACATCTGATGTGTGGAGTGGAACCTGGGGATACGCGCTTCATCACATGCCCCTCGTAATTCTGTCCCATGCCCTCTGTCCTCCACTACTGGAAAGCCAGAAAGTGGTGATTGAAGGAGATGGTGCCATAATCCAACCTATGTCTTAGAAGATGCCTTTGGTAGGTGTAGCAAAGGACAGGGGAAGAAGCACCTGGGAATCTACCTCCCTCCACACACCACTGCCAGGCCACCCAGAGCCCTTGTGCGGGTCAGGAAGAGGCCCCTTAGCAGTGTGCTGACAGTTGGCTTGCTGACCAGCACACCACACCAGTCCAGCTTTGGCGTAGCAGGATGTGGGCAAACTGTCCCTCCAGGCATGTGAGAGGTCCCCGTAAAGCAGGGGAGGTGGAGGCAGGGACCTAAGCAAACAGGGACAGGCTGGGGAAGGCTCTGCCCTGACTCTAACCTGCCTCATTGGCTAAGCTGGGCACAGATGCTCCATGTCTCCTGCTTCTTCTCCACTCCATGGCCAGAGTGCACACATCTCAGAATTGGCGGCTGCTGCAGAGGGCTGTGCCTCTTGGCATGGTCTGGCCCTGCCTGGGGAGCTATCGAGAGCCAGGAAACAACACAACCACACAGTATCCATCCAAACATCCCTCGGCACAGGCACACAAACCACCTCCCAAACACACCAAGGAGGTGATGGGGTTCAGTTCAGCAGAGAGAAAGGTGGCGATCAAGTCTCCAAGAGCAGCAGGCATTAAGTTCAGGGCTCTTCCGAAGTGTGGTCAGAACAGGGGCAGCCATGTACATAGAGGCTCACTAGTGAGAGCATTACACTGTGGACTCTACTGGGTGTATGCACAGCCCTGTGTACAAGCTGCTAGAACTGGATTCTCCTGATCATGCACACTCAGTCATATTAGGCAGTCTGCATTTCTAATGTGTGTGTTCTTCCTCAGATATGACACATTTATGCCACACACAGCCTGAACATCCGTATAAATGGCTCTCATGGTCCCACCAAAAAGTCCTGCATACCTGAATCTCTCTCCAAGATTTTGGAAGAATAAAATGAGATGAAATGGAAAAGTGCCTTCCTTGAGCCTAGATATTATTATTATTATTATTGTTATTTCTACTGCCCTAAAAGAATATCCCTCCTGGGCTTTTGAATTACCTCTTAGTCCATTTCTTTTTCTATTGACTTTGGATCCCCAAGAAAGAATCACATTTTCAAGTTTTAGCTGCTAGAGATTTGGGAAATGATAAAATGACAGAGCTGGAAGGCACCCTAGGGATCATCTGCTCTCACTTTCACAGGGATGGGGAAGCTAATGGCATGGAGGTGAGGTACCTGGCTGCAGGACACACCCCAGTTAGCTGAAGGTGCTCCCCAGCATCTGAGATGGGAATGTTACTCTGGGGTCATGGGAGGTCCTGCTTCCCCAGGCATCCTTGGGCATCCACTCATCCCGGGACCCTCTCCCAGGGAGCACCTGGAGGCTAAGCAGTGCCAGGGTCTTCTCCACCTGCAACTGGCTCAGTGGGCTTGACGAGCAAGCCCTCAGCTTGCCCAAAGGAAACAAACAGGCATCCGGCCCGGGAGTCCCTGCACGCCAACTTGGCTGCCTCTGGTGTTCAAAAGACAGTTCACATCTCACACGGAACTCTTGACAGGAATGCACTATTCTGTGCAGACTTCCTGACAGCCTGGCAGGAGAGTCTCACGAGAAACAAAGGGAGATTTATTGGAAGGAAAAGGGAAGGCAGTTGGGATTGTTCGAGGAGTGGGAGCGAAAAGCAGAAAATGGTTCCGGTGAAGAGCCAAGCTGGCCAACCGGCAAAGAAAACACACGCGTTCGATCCATCTTGCTCAACAAACTGCACCTCAGCCATAGCTTTCTAAACAGAATGATTTAATTCACTGCTATACAGGCTCCTTGCTAGCGCTGCCTGCTAGAGAGGAAACCCGGTTATAGCTCTATTACCATCGAAGCCGCTCAGTGCTCGGCTCTGTAATCAGAAACATTATTACCACACATGCTGTGCTCCGTGCTCTCCTGTGTCTATCCCATTCCAAAAGCAGATGGCGAACTCCCCTCTACGAAGGGACCGTGTGGCCCCTCCCCTAACCGAGGGCTGAGAATTCAACAGGCATTTCATATATTTTTGAATGAACTTTATTTAGAAACAAAATACTGGGACATCTGATCTGAGACGTCCAAATATTCTTCGGGGAAACAGAAAGAGGGAAGGTTTGAAACGGGAATGTGCCTGAGTACCTGGCTGAGGTGACCAAGGTAGAGATGTTATTTGAGGGTTGGAAGATAATAACAGTAACAGAAAATAATAACAATAACAGCAAGCAAAACAGTAACAATAACAATAGCAGATACCTTCCTGTCCAATACATTGTAAGACTGTCTTTAATTTCCAATACCTCCGATACTTGTTGGGCACCTGCGATGCGCCATTTGTGGGCTAGATCTTTATCCCTGGAGGGATCAGAGTTTCAGGGTAGATGCACAAATGAAGATAGAACACACGGTGTCACTACTGTTGTCGTCATCACCTGAGCAATGTGCTACTGAGGAAAGAGGAACCCCTCCACCAGTTCTGCAAAGACAGAACAGAGGTGACTTTGAATTGTCCCTGGAAAAATGTCTAGAGCCGAGGGTAGGTAGGGAGCTGGACAGGCCTCCCAGACAGGAAAGAGTGCAGGAAGGCCTGGAGGAAGGAGGGACGCTCCCGGGGGTGGGAAGCTCAGGCACACTGGTAAGGAACCAGGCCTGAGCACCTGACTGGGGAGCTGGGGCCTTGACCTTAGACTCAACTTAGAGAGGTCTGTGACTGGGAAAACAAAGGCTTTGTGGGAACACTGGGAGGGAAAGGGCTGGGCTGGTGGAGAAACTGGGCAGGGTCTGCGAGGATCTGTTTGCTTAAAGAGACTTTGAGGCCAGCTGCTATGACACGGGGACTAGGGAACAAAGCTAGAATCAGATGTTCCCAAGGATGAATGATAAGGCTTAAAAAATTGGAAGGAGAAAGAAAGAAAAAGAGAGAAAGAAAGAAAGAAGAAAGAGAGAGAGAGAAAGAAAGAAAGAAAGAAAGAAAGAAAGAAAGAAAGAAAGAAAGAAAGAAAGAAAGAAAGAAAG
>NW_004624760.1:15265788-15286555 GCF_000247695.1 Heterocephalus glaber | reverse complement strand
AAGAAAGAGCAAGAGAGGTAGAGAGAAAGAGAGATAGAGAAAGAAAGAGGAGCAGAGGTAGACACAGTCAAAAAGATAGTCTCCAGTTTATATAATTGAGAAGCTTCTAGTGATATTAGCCGAATTTGGAGATCAGATTGAGACTTGAACTCAGAAGAAGTAGTGGTGAGTGCAGAACTGTCTCCTGTCCTCAGTGAGAGCTTCCCTTGGCTGCTCTGCTCCCTTTCTCGGCCTGACAGTGAATGGGTCCTCCGTTATTAATTACCGCTACCTGCCCACAAGGTACCCCACCCCTGAGGATGAAGACATGAATGAAATTGGTGTACACGACAGTGCCTTTCCAGACAGAAAGCTCTGTGCCCTTCACCGGAGAAGACAGGAAAGGCTTCCTAGAGGAGGTGATATTAGATTTCAGCTCGGAAGTATGGGTAGGCGTTTAGCGTGGGTGCAGAGCATGGGCCAAGGTGAAGAAGGACAATGGGGAAAATCACTCTGGTGATATAGTGGGAATAGAAGGGAGTTGTGAGCAAGGAAGATTAGAAACGCCAGAAGAACTGGCGCTGCGTGAGAAGCACAGTGGGAAGCCAAGGAAGGTGTCTGAGCAGAGCAGCTTTAGAAAGTTACCTTAGACAGTGGCAGAGCCCTGGGTGGAGCCACGGAGGCAGCTCGGCTGGAGACAGAGAGAACGACTTTCTAGCTGCCTGGATCCTTCCCCACAGGTTCTCAGCTCCTGGTCTCCTGAAAGCTGTCTTCGGGGACCAGCTCAAGCAAAGCTCTCAGAGCTAATAATTTTATGTAGAGCCTTGTGTAAAACCAGGTTGGATTAATTATTGATGCAAACTTAGGCAAATGAAAGCTCACTCTGGCTTGGCAAGGTTTCCCTCAGCAAAATTAGCTTATGCAGCTCTGGCTGCCTCCTGGGGAGAGGCACACGCCTGTCAACAGCTCTCGACCCACCCATGGGGACATGCACAAGGAGGGGCTTTGAACCTCTGACTGGAGATCTGTGCCCAGAATCTCAGCCATTTCCTGATGCCATCTGGGCTGAGGGGTGGGGGCAGCCCCAGAATAAGCAAGGACCTCACCCCCTAGGCCTCCTGTGGATTCCTCATAGCCAGGCCGTGAGCAGAAAACAATATCAGCAATAACAGGCTCACAGATTCAATTCCATCCCATTTAATTAAATGGCTTCGGTGCTCACAAATTGCAGCGATGGATGTGAGCTCATGCCAGACACACAGATGCAGACCCACAACACGGTGCACTTCTGAAGGTGCAGCAAAGGCCAGATGACCCCAGCAGGGGAGCACAGCACCAGGCGACAGGTGACAGGAATGACAACAAAAACAAGCCCCAGTCTGCCCAGCCTCCTGCAGGACACAAGCTTCATTCATCTGTTTCTGTGACAGATGTTTCTGCAGGTTCTCCTACGTGCCTGGCCCTGTGTGGGCACTGGAAACAGAGGTGAAAGGTGGCCTGGTTGTTAGGGAAGCCTGGGAATGCAGCAAGCAAACAGACCATGACACTTTAATGTCCTCTGTGTTCTTTGAGGGACCCAGTTTGGAGGGCCAGGGAAGTGCTGTAGAATAAATGGAATGCAGGCAGTGAGGGGGCCCTTCAGCTGTCCATTAGCATCCCTTGCTCTATAAGTCATGCCAAGTTTGTGGACATCACCCTGGATAGCCAGGAGCCATTCAGAAAAGAGGACTAAGCAGGGAGTGTAAGCACACCTCATCGTACAGATACCATGAGAGTACTGAGAACACTACACTGCAGGAAGCAAGATATTCACACTCCTCACCTCCCTGCTTGTGCCCCAGGAGCTTCTCCCCTGCTTTTCAAGTAAATATCAAGCCCATGGGAGTTTTAGCAAGTAGATTCCCAGTCAGGCCAGTGAAGGGAACAAAATGGGAAGTACAACAACTGAAGGGGAAAAGGCATTATTGCAGCACTAGAGGATCAAGGAGCTTGATCATAGAAATTCCTGAGGCATTTTCTCCAACCTGAGAAATGGGCATAATGCAACTTGTGCCATCTAGCCAGGAGGCTGGACATAAGATCCAGAGTAAAAAGACAAGTGTGCTGTAGGCATTTGACACATGTCTTAAATGAATGAAACATGGGAAAAGTTGTTATTCAACTGAAAAGCAGTGGAGAATATAGGAGGTAAGTGTTATATGCTGTAGTTCTCAGACTCCTCATTTGTCAAGTGGGTCCAGGTTATGTTGTTTCTACTGTAACTGACAATTGATTGCACTTTCCAAATGGGAATGGGAGTCGAGAAGAGCATTTACTGAGCATTCATTCTTTCATTCATTTGGCAAGTATTTATGAGCCAGACACTGTCTTCCACCCTGTAGTTCCAGTGGTGAACAAAGTAGACCTGTTCCCTGCCTGCTTGAACTTCATGGTCAATAGAAAGATGGATATGAATGAAATAGTGTCTCAAGGAAATATAAATCACCCACTCTCTTCCATCCTGAACGAGGTATGAAAGAAAATGTAAGAAAATGGACATGAGATGCCTTCCCATTCTGGGGTCATGCTGTTACCCTCTGGGTGGAAGCCTTCACCAGGTCTGGACAAAGCTGGCTCCTTCCTGTCTCCCAGACATCATCATCTCCAAACAGCTTTCCCTAAACATCCCTCCAGGCACTCTCTAACATGACCCTGCTTTGCTTCCCACAAAACACTCACTGTTATCTGATGTGTCCCTTTTTAATGTATTTCCTCATTTGTTTATTGTCTGTGTCTGCCTGGTAAGCTGGGAGCCATATGACAGCCTCTAGAACATAGCCTTAGTAGGAGCCAGTATATATGAATCAATCTGTGAAGGACACACAGCCATAATATGTAAGACCAAGATTTCAACCAATGAGAAAAACAGAGCTATTCTATCCAGAATGTACCAGAGTTAATCACGTGAGAAAATAAGAACTCGGTTTGAAGAGACAAGAATCTCCAAAAACATATGAGCTCTCACGAATCTCATCTGTAAAATGAGGTTAAAATATAATCTCCCCCCACCACTGAATTATTGTATAGTGTATATGGAACAGTCTGGCAATGCTGCTGTTGTTGTTAGCAGGAATAACTGAGGTGGTGATGATGGTGGCGGTGGTGGTAGTCAGAGTGAAATTGTGAGTTTAACATATTCCCCAAGATATCCATGACTGAAGTTGACTTCAAATATTGCCAGAGTGTTCAGCTAATTCTCTTGAAAGCTTCATAATCTCTTCCTTCATAGACGAGAAGATTCCTGTGCTGACTCCACTGTGACTGCCCTATATTTCCTAGGTACCTTCAAATAAAGAAGTGTGGCCAGGAAATACAAAGCCAGGGTTAGAGAATAGACTAATGTGGGCTCAAATTCTAACTCTTCCCTTTACCATTTGCTAGAATCTGAAGAGGTCACTAAACCTCTGAGTAGAACTTTCTTCATCTAGGAGTTGAGATAAAGGATGAAATAATACTATGAAGCACTGTATCTTACATGTAGCTATGCTTGACAGGTAACAGGTATTCCATAAATTCCTATCACCAGCTCTCTGAGTTTCCTTAAGTGAGAAGGTTTGCCCAAGTTCCTCAGGGTTCCCTACAGACCTTTGATCTCCAAATTCATCCCTAATTTGCTGAATGACTTTGGGACACAAACCCACCCTTGCTGAGCATTGGTTTCCAGCTTCTATTGCTAGAGTAGCCAATTTTTTTCTAACTTAATTATTCCCTCTGAGAAAGTGCCTCATGGTGCATGTACTAAATTAAAACATTAATTAAAATAAAAGATGAGCTCAGCAACCACTAAAATGGAAGAAGAAATATATAATAAATACATACACACACACACACACACACACACACACACACACTCACACAAAATCTCACACCCCAGCCTCCATCTCAAAGCTCTCAGGATCTAAAAATGACTTGAAGGCTGATAACTAGGGAAAACCACACAAGATATCCAGTGGTCCATAAACTTCCATAAGATATAACTGTTGAGTATCTCAGGGCAGATGTTTTGAAATGTTAGCAGAATTCACCTTTTGCCTATTTATTCCTTCAAACAAAGGCAACTGGGGAGACCCAGGTAAGTGTTGGTGAAACGCACAGAGAAATTCTTCCTTCACTAAATAAGTACCCTTTATGTGCTGCTCCATGTCATTCCCTGTGCAGAAGTGACCCCAGTGGCCTTGCTCCCACTCCAGCTGGCTTTTTCGGGGAAACCTGTGGCATCTGCTTTCTTTGATCCTGTGCTGGATCATTTCCTGCTAGAATCATCTTTTGTCTATCAAAATTTGCTCTTTGTTCAGAGCCTGCTCAGAATACCTTCTCTCGGGAAGTCTGCCTTGAGCAGCTTGCCCTATGCCTGTATCATTTCCTGAACTCAGCTCTTATTGGTCAGGAGTCAATGTGTGTGCTTGCATAAGGACATTGTCACATAATAGAAAACATTCAAAATCAAGGGGAACCTGAGCAACGATTTGGTCACTGCCTCTGGTTCTGACATCGGGGGAATAAAAGCCCGAGAAGAACTGAGAAGCCCACAGTGGCACATGTATGGAGCAGAGCTGGCCACAGTCCAGGCTCCAGGCTGTGCTCCCTCAGTTCCTGCTCCCTCTGCAATCTGACCCCTCACTGGCTGTCTCCTCCTTTCAGATCACTGGGAGTAAAAAGTAACACTGGTGTAGCCGGCAGGATCTAAAGACTGGAGTGATCTGATTTGGACCTCCAACATCACTGCAGTAGTGGGCTGTGTCAATCCCAGGACCACCTCAGTGGGCTGTGTTTTACATATATTGTCTCCTCCAGGAAGCCTTCCTGATTAGCCCAACCCATCCTGAACTCAGCCACATGATTCAGCACCTCCTAAAGAGCTGACAAATTCTTGTATTTCTTAGTGCCACAACTCCTCAGATCTCAAGTGGATTGATTCTTCATGATGCAATTTCCTCCATGTTTCTGATAAACGAAACTGAGCAAAAACTGGATTCCACAATTGTTCATTCATTCTCCAATCTATGAAGCCACAAGAGAAAAAGCAATCAAGATGGAGCCCAGTAACCTGGTTTAAGTTTCATTTGTGTCCTTCTTGCCTGGATATCTTCTAGCTTTGCTCCATGCCTCATGATTTGGGCTACTTTTCCTCCCATCAACTGGCTATGGGCCAGTTTTAGCTTCCCAGAGCAAGTGGTAAGAGCATGCTTGGAAGGATTGAAGGAACAAGCCCTACAGTGTGACGTGCTATCAATTCCAGGCCCAGTGTCTCCTCTTATCTTCTTGTGGCCAAACAGAGGAAGTTGTCAATCATCTGTCTATGAAGATGGAATGAAGGTCCACATGGAGCAAGCTTCATCTCTGATCTTGGCAACTTGAGAAAGTCCTCCAATAAATTCAGGGAGCTATTCCAGGATTTTCATGTAGGTAGCAGGGTTCTGGAATCAAGTGGCTTTGGCTAATACAGTTTTCTTTGGTTCTTCTGAACTAGACAAAGTCACAGTGCTTGGTCCAACAGCATTCCTACCCATTCATCAGTTACCTCTGAAGATTGCCTCCATTTACTTGTTCTCCTAACAAGCCTTGCTGAAGGTCAAGGTAAATTGGTCTGACCGTTCTGCATGGCCTCCTTACCAAGCAAACTGTATAAGGTAGGAAACTGAGTTTTAGCATCAAGCAGGCCTGAATTCAAGCCGACTTGTAGGATCCAACAGAAAGATTTTAATACTTTTGAGCCTCGGTTTCCTCATCTGTAAAATGAGAATAATAATAGTACCTGGCTCAGAAGCTTTCATAAAGACCAAATGAAAAGAGGGTGTAAAATATTCAAGTGGTGTCTGGCAAGTGCTCCATAAATATTAACTATTATCGCTGGCTATATTACACATCATTATCTATATCCTAATCATCAGTAGTAACAATAGTAGCATTAATCAGTTTTATTAATTTAGTGTATGTCTCACTCTTGCTAAAGAGATTGAGGCTAGAGAAATCTCAATGAATGCCTTGGTGTTTCTGCAGTACAATCCACAGTGTGTCCAAGTTCTATTGCTATAAACCATTTACTAAAACACATTTGAGATTTGAATGTGATTTAACAACACATATTAAGTACTTAATGTGTTAAGTACTCACAGGCTTTGTGATAGGCACCTAAAACTGCAAGTTAAGTCAGTCCCTACCCACAGCTACTGGGAAACAGACAAGGAGACAACTCAGAGAAATGGATTCTCAAAGGGACAGTCACTCACCCTTTACAGAATCATGCCCAACACCATGTCCTCTAGAAAGCCATCCCAGATGACCCCAGTGTTCTGAGTTCTCTCATAGGACATCTCCACTGTCATAGTCCAGCAGCTCCTTGAAAAGAAATGGCCCTTCCCTACTCTCCTGTGCACTCAGCCCTGTTACGTTCACCTGGGTGATGCTGTGAGGATTCACTTCCTTTCCTGTAGTGCTGAACGAAACATTCCATGGAGACTGGATCCAGCTCTTGTCCCTTAGTTCCTTGGCCTCATACTAAAAAAGAAAGAAGTCTCAGCCTGAGCTCAGGAGCTCAGTTTAATCTTCCTCTGGACCACTCAGATGACCCCTTCCTGGCCCTGAGCTCCTCCTTGTCTGCACAATGGGGCTCTTGTGGCAGCTGTACAGCATGACTCACAGTGGCTGGCACACAATAGGACTCTCAGCAAGCCACTTCCATTTTTTTCTGGTCCTTCTCAGAAAAGCTGCTGGCTGGTCACCTACCCCTCCACGGCCTGGACCCTCGGCAGGCTAGACCAGTCACATGCAATTAAAATTTCATTACCTTTACCAAGCAGAGTGCCGGATATTTACTAATATAATTGCACTGAAATTGTTGAAGTCAGTGAACAATGTGCATTTACGAGGTAGTGTCCTCGATAATTATTGCCTCTTCTCTCTTCCTAATCTACAGTACCACCCATCAAGGACTTTCTACCACCCAGCAGAATAACCTGACTTTCTTGGAAGAAACAGGGAATGGGTAACATGATCTGAATGTTTGAGTCCCCTCCCAAAGTCATGCTGAAGTTAGTCTCTAATCCAGCAGTTAAGAGGTAAAGCCACTAGGAGGTGATTAGGCCATGAAGACTCCACCTTAAGGAGAATATTATGCTCTTATCAAAGATACGGAGAGAGCTCAGTAGTCCTCTTTTTGCCCTCTGTCCCTTCCACTCTGTGAGGACACAGCATCTGTCCTGTCCAGAGGAGATGATAGCAAGGCACCGTCTTAGAAACAGAGAGCAGCCCTCACCAGACCCTGGACCTGCTGGGGTCTTGATCTTGGACTTCTCAGCCTCTAGGACTGTGAGGAATGAAGATCTGTTCTTTATAAATTACCCAGTTTGAGCTATTTTGTTATCACAGCACATACCATGACAGCAGGAATCTAGAGAGGGCTGCGCAACTTTTTCCCCTTTCACTATACCAGTTGTCCTGACGGTAGGTAGAGATTGGAAGAGAATCATGATGCTCTCGACTTCTCTTCTGAGTTCTTCTGTTATCAAATCCACCTCATTTTGTTGGGGTGAAAGTTTGGGATACACATGATACGTTTCTGATGTTCTCTCTCCCCTACACTCCTCCCCTGAACAAATGCCTTCTCTATGTGTGTCTGTAGGGTTGCTGGAACTCTATAGAGAAAACTTAAGGCTTTGACCCGTTCTATGAAATCCAAGGGAAAGAAAGCCAGCCCCTCCCAAAGAGGGCTCCCTAACGAAGCTGTCACATGACTTACCTCCCAGCACAGTGTAGTAATTTGGCCCACAGAATGGAAGACGTACTTGTAGCTAACCCTAGCTACAACACGCCGTCTACCTTCAATCTTCAAGGCCCTCTCGCCTCTGAGTCTCATACTGGCTCAGTGAGGTGAGTATTTTTTCTGATTTCCAAGGTAGGAACAGAACCTCAAACTGGCGAACTGACTGGCTCAAGAGCACTCAACCAGGAGGAGTTGAATGTAGGCCTGGGGTTCAAACCATGGCTTCTTAGAAGGTTTTTCTCCCTCTTGTGGGGAATAGGAAAAGCTGAGGCTTTCCTGGCTCTGAGTCATCCCTGAGGGGGCCTCAGTTCCGCATCTGATGCATACTAAGTACTACCCAGTCACTCCCAAATGTCACTTGACTAGCTCTCCTCAAAGCACACTTCAGAGTCCCCAAATCATAAATGACAGATTGACAGCCACGATTATCTCACTTTCTGGCTTCGGCATTAAGAAATAAGCTTTATGATTACATTGATTTTGTTCACCAATGTATCCTTAGTACCTAGCAAAGTACTGGACCTGTAGAGGTGCTTAATGAGAATTTATCAAGCAACTGAATGAGTGAATTAACAAGCCACTAAATGAATAGCTCTCATGAGCTGTGTGAGACTGGGAAGTGTACTCTCTGATTCTCCAATTCCCCCTTCCAAAGAGGAACTCTCATTATCTCATTTGCAGAGCCATTGGGAGGCTTAGAGATAAAGTATATGAAGCATTTAGCTTAGTGCCAGACACATAGTAGGTACTTAGTAAATGGGAGCCATTATTTGTATCGCTTAATGAATTCACACTTCAAGGCAGAGTCTCTTGTTTCCTTCATGCCTCCTTTGTCCTCAAGAAAATAAAGACTTCAGAAGCAGTGTCATCCAGACATGCCCTGTGTCTCTAACATACAGATGGAAAAAGTCCATAGTGCCATCTCCTGCATATTGGGGGTGGGGCTGGAACACTGCTTTCTCTGCACACTGTGCCTCCTAATACCTCTGTGACCATCAGTCATCCCCTAACCCTGCTTCTGGTGCCCCAGCACTGTGGCAGCCTCAAAGAAAAACTCAGTTCCACAAGGAGTTTGGATTGTCAAGGAAGAACACAAATACTGTATATTCCTTAATCCTCTAGGGACCCAAAGGGAGCACTGTTTCCTGAGCCTGCACAGCAGATCTTCCACTGACTGAGTGCCTTCATCTAAAGAATTCAGCCTTCCTGGGCTCAGTTTGCCATTCTGTAAAATGCAAACACTATACCCAATTTATGGAGTCATGACAACTGCATGAAATAATATGAAAAAGAATGATGTTTATCACAGCTAGCTTTATTGTGTCACAAACTGCCCTGAATGCTTGGCTTCTGCACTACATCTTCCAAACAATTTTTCTACAATCATATTATTATCATCCTTTTATTCAGATGAGAAAATGCAAGCTCAGAGAGCAAAAGGAACATCCACAAGGTAAGCCAGCATGAAAGTGGCAGAACAGGGATTCAAACCCAAAATTTTAACTACCGGGATACCTTACACCCTGGTTGAGGTGGAATGAAATGAGCTTAGTCCCAAGAGGACAGTTGTTTTCTAGTGCTGGGGGCAACTGTCCCACTAAGTCCAGCAACTCACATTTCAGGCCTTGGCTTTCCCTTCTGTGAATTGAGTGTGTTGAGCTAAGTGATGTCCAAAACCTTTTCCACTCAAACTTCCCAAGGTAAGAAGCTAGAGGCATGAAGACATTGGTGGTCAGAGGCAACTGGTCTGACTCCCTCAAGCTCCACTTGAAAGCAGTGATTGCAGTGCGGGGCACTGGATGTGGAGGAGTCAGGTAGATTGGGTTGTAACAGCAGGGCTGGCTCTTTCTTGGGGGATGAACTGCACTCATGCCTCAATTTCCCCACCTGTGAGGTACAGAAAGTACATACAACCTCGCAGAGCACTTACTGTAAGGATTAAAGTCAAAGTCTCGGGGCCTTTGCGCCTGCCTTTTCCCTTCTAGAGAGCTCCTTTCTCACTTCCTCATCTTCAATCCTTTTCTCAAACATCACTTATTTTGGGTCTTTTGCAGACTGCCCTATTTACAGGTGAAAACCTCTTTCTACCACCCACAGCCAGTCAAAGAGCTCCCCAACCCTGACCATGTAGTGTTATCTCCATTGTCCTGATTGCCATCTGATGTGCCCTATGTATCATCTATCTCTTCCCACTAGAATCTTGGCTTCATAAGATGAGAAATCTCTGTTGCACTATGTTATCTCAGTATCTCCAACAACTCCTGACACATAGTAAGTGCTCACTAAATACTTACTGAATTACCAAACAAGTGGACAGTCTTTTTCAAGGAATATTTTCATTCCATTTCTGCTTCACAAAAAGTCTTGCCATTGCTAGAGCACCTACTATGAGCCAGTTCCTATGCCAAGCATCCTCCAAGCATCCTCATCAACCTGTAACTGCCTTCTCAACACCCAAAGCTTCAAACTGCTTGAAGGTGACCAGTTGTTTTAGGTGACCAGTTTGATCAAACTTGCCCAGTGTTCAGAGAGGCCCCTCTCACCTGTCATTTTTGGCCTCCTTGGTGCACCCAAAACCAGTCTCCTGGATGTGTTCAAGGAACCAGTGAATCTTTTAATTAAAACAGTCTTCAATGATGAATCTGTTATTACAGAGCTTTACCTATGTAAAACATTAATAATACAAATTTCATTTGTTTATGTCAGTGCCAAGCATTAATTTTTAATAGCAAAATGTATGAGTTATGAAAGGCATTAATGCAAACCAAATCACCAGCTGAGGAGGAAAAGGAAATCTATTTTTTAGGGTAAGCAGTAGCCATGAAATATTATTGTGGCTTTCAAGCAAGGAGGGAGAAAAAAATATTTCTTCATCCTTCAGCAGCAATTAAAAAAAAAAGACCCAGATAGAGAAAGAACTTTATCATCACCTTAACATTAGCTCTCAATTGGACCAGAGAGCTGTCACTTTTATCTGCTGGATCTCTGGTGGCAATTTCACAGTAAGACATTCATGCAAAATTGTCCTAATTACCCTGCCCAGCAGTATTAATACATCCAGGGTAAAATATTATGAATGATTTGTTACATTTGTACAGAATGATAGCGTTTACCATGCACTGTCATCCATTATCTCAGCAGGTCCCTGCAACTCTGTAAGAGAGGAGAGTTTATCCCCAGTTTACAGATGAGCTCATTGAGGCACCAAAAGCTGAGGTGACTGGACTGGACTACTGGAATGGCAGTAAGTACTTAGAGAATGAGTGGAGGGCAGTGGGAAGTGAAAAAACCAAGAAAAAAGAAAAAGAGGACAGAAGAAAGAGGCAAGCCTGGCCACCCAGGGACAGGGAGGGTGAGGGGAGGGAGATGGAGACCAGAGCCTCATGTCCAGCGGTTCTGCATCTGCCACCTTCCCTCTCCAGATCCAACCTGCTCTGTGGAACGGTAGCTCACACCTCAAGCTGCTTCATCAGCCTTCCTCCCTCCTGCATTCAGCCAATCACAGGCCCCAGCAGGAGATTGGCAGGTGGAAGGAGGGAGGGACACAGGAATTTCCTGTGTGCACCCTGCCCAAGCTGCCTGAGCACCACCTCCTGCCAATAGCTACACTGTCCTTAATCTCATCTCCCACCTAGAGATCCCTCTTCCATGATTCCTTTCTCATAAGGTCCCCCAAGAGTGCTCTATCCTCCCACCCTTCCTTCAGCTGAAGAGACGCTAACAGCTTCCTACTGCTGGGGTCGCTGGTGCCTCCACCTCCCCTGTTCACTCTCTCATCCCTGCTCACATCTTTACCAGGGCTCCTGCCTTAAATGCTTTTCACCTAAGCCATCCCGAATTCAGAGGGTGATTTTTCTTTCTGGCTTGGAATCTGACTTCCACACCAATTCTCTCACCTCAATATTAGACACGGACTCTATTACCACCATGGGAGCTGATCAAAAGGGAAGATCAACTGTCATTTCAAAAGAGCTTCTAGCCAGGTGTTGTGGCACACACCTGAAATCCCAGCACTTGGGAGGCTGAGGCAGGAGGATTGCCTAGAGTTCAAAGCCAGGCTGGGCTACATAGTGAATTCAAGGCCAGGCTGAATTACAGAGCAAGTCCCTGTCTAAAAAACAAACAACAAACAAAGAGCTTCTCTACTCTTTGAAGAGCATCCCTCAGCCAGTTAACTCAAAACCAGCACTGGAACTGAATAGCTCTGACTTCGGGTCCTGTCTCATGTCTATGGTTATCTGGAACATGGGAAGCAGGTGTGACCCTGATGGAGAAGGTGGTAACAATACCAACCTCAAATAAGAACTTTCTAGACAAAGAGAATGGCAAACGTGTTCATGTCTTGGCATGTCTATTACATTGTTCAGCTATCTTAAAAGTGTATATGTGTACCTTATTCTGTAATATTTACACATTTACAATGTACCTGTTAAATAGCATTATTCCCTTCACGTGTGTGTGTGTGTGTGTGTGTGTGTGTGTGCGCCTGTGGTGAGTGAACCTAGGGCCTTCACACTACATGTGCAGCCCTTTGTTATTTTTTGAGACAAGGTCTCACTAACTTGCCCAAACGGGAGTGAAACTGGTCATCCTCCTGCCTCAGTCTCCTAGAGTGGTAGGATTACGGGTAAGTGCCACCACACCCAGCAACTCTCCTTGTTTGTAGATGAGGACATGGTGGCTCAGAGTCTGTGATCAGCTTGCTTTTCTGAGGCCATGAAGTTATCATTTTTTATCAAAATTTACCTTTTCTGGAAGGCTGCCTCTTGGAGAACATGCTCAGCAGTGTTTACGGTCCCATCCAATCCTCCCAACAACCCAATGAGATTATTTACATTTAATATTCCCAGTTCCCAGATGAGGAGATCAGGGCTTCATCATGGGAGAATGGGCCCAGTGGAGCCTTGGTTCGGAGGTTCCAAACCTCGCCTACTTCTGTGAAGTCACATTTGTTCCTTCTAGGCAAGGCGAGTGTGTTGCCTCTCTTTGTCACTTTGTCAAGCAGCACAACTTGTTCACTCTCAGCCACTCTGCTGCTTGGGCTCTTTGGGTGGAGCAATTCGCAGGATCACATGAAGAACCTCACTGGCTCCAGCCTTCCCAAGCCACTCACCAAGTCAGTTCTGTGACATTCATGTCTATTTCTAATCTCACTGAAGAATGAAGTAAAAAAGATAAAGTCCTGAGATGATCAAAGTAATTATTCTGGTTGAAAGAGTTAATCCCATAGCCCTTTGAACTGATAGATTTATTATTTTAATTTTAAAAGTAATACACTATCACTGTTACAATATCAAGCCGTTCAGAATGGAATAAAGTGAAAAATGAACTTCTCCTTCTTCGCAGATGGCTCTCAAACCCATTTCTCAGAGGCAATCCTCATATGTCATTTATGCCTTTTTGCTCTCCAGCAGAAATGCTAACACATTTTACATAAATGATATTAGGCTAGTTAAAATGTTCTGGACCTTGATTTTTTTTTCCCCAACAATATATCTCAGGAATCTTTCTATGGATTCCTCTCACATTTACTTCATTCATTTGTTCATGCATCAAATATGTGCAGGGCACTGCACTGTGCCAGGTTCTGTGGGAGGTGTCAAGTAAACACCAGTGAGTCACTTGTCACCTTCACCATGATCTGAGCAGTGGACAAGTACCAGGAGCACACAGTGTCCCCACAAGGATGTACCTTCTCTTATTATTGTTAAAGCAAACTATTACTTAGGTACTGGTAACTGTGAGACCCAACTTAGCAAAACCAGCACCATGCTGAGAACATTCTCCTCCATTTTGCAAATATGTGACTTCCAGCTGCACTGTCTCCTGGGAGAAAACCCCACCCCTAACCGATAAACAGAAACTGTGTTTCAGGTGATCTGCAACAAACTGTTACCCAGGGGAATGGGAAGAACTAACTGTGCTTATCCTGGCTTCTGTAACCAGCTTCTGCAACAATCCGTAACCCAGGGAAATGGGAGAAGGGACTTTTTCTGTGTGGTTTTTCCCTTTAAATATGCAGTCCTCATTTCAGTTGGGGCCTTTATCCTCCGACTTGGTTGGAGTGTACATGGGTCCCAGCCGGAAAATAAAGTTCTCCAGTAAGATCCCAGGACTGTATCAAGCTTTGAGAGTTCGTCGCTAATGTAATTCGGGGACAAGGTCCAACAATAACGACTCCATCTTCAGAACAGGAGTCAGAGATGTAAAGAAGTTAAGTAACTTGCACAAAATCACCGCACTAGCTCCTGTGGACTCAGGATTGGAACCTCAGTAGTCTGACTGCAAAGCCCACATTCAGTATGTAATACCGCCTGGTTCTTGTCTTCACCGAGTTCACAGTCTGGGGTTACTGGGGTTGGAGGGATGGAGGGGTGCATACCGTGAATACGGACAGTAGGTGACATTTAAAGTAAACTAATTCTGTGGTACATTATGCATTATGTCAGAATTCATTTAACCATTTTCCTATTGATGGATAGTTGGAGCAATTACAGTATTTCAGGATTATAAACAACATACAGTGAACATTTTGGTCCACCTGTTGCTGAGCAAATACATTAGAATCACAGAAGCAAATAGCACTCACACTCATGCTTTTTATTTTGGCAGATATTTTCAACTTCCCTGCAAAAAATGATGCCCATTTGAGCTTCCCCACGCAGCGTGGGTGAGTGCTACATACTCAACAGGACTGGCTATTAGAAATCATTTAATCTTTACTGAAAAGTAAAATTTCCTTTCTGTTGATATTTTCATTTCTTTGCCTTTGAGCATACTTCTCTATATTTACTAACTGTGGTCACTTTTATTTTGACTCATTATCTTAGAACAGAGGATGAGGAAAAAAATAGAAGAGAAAATGTGACCAAAGCTTAAGAAACTTGGGATTTAATCCCAGCACTCAAACTTACTTGCTCTGAGGTATGTCAGAAGCCCACAGAAAGATAGGGGGCCGCAGCTTCCAAGAGCAAATTGTGAGGACCCCAGAGAATCCTGAAGGGATTTGGCTACAGGATTTTACCCAGCCCCCAGGGCCTAGAGGAAGTATTTGAGATTAAGTCCCTCAACAGTGGAACCTAAGGGATCGTCTGAGTCCACTCTGAGCTTGTGATTCACAAATCAGGGCTCTACTGACCAACTGACATGAAGGAAACTTGCCTTCCATTAGAAATGACAAAAAATAGGCTTCTCCTCCTCACTTCTCCTTGCTCCCTCCTCCAGCCCAGAGATTCCCACACCAGAAAGAGGGGGAACATGTGTCCCAGAAAGGGAACCTTTCCTCCTCAGGTTCATCCCAGTCACAGACATTTCACTCTAGACTTTGAAAGGTAAAGGGGACTTTGAATCTAACAGATCTGCCTCTTAATAATCAAAGTAAGACTCTTGTGGTGCCAAAAGTAAGTGACAGTGCTGGGCTGTCTTGATGAGAACCCTTCACTCTGCAAGACGGGGTGCAGTGCGTACAGCTGGCAGCAATGATGTGGGGGTAAAATTAAGAATTTTGTGTTTACATTGCAGCCAGTTAAGACTGCTCATTATTAGTAAATAATGAGAGGACTGATGCAGCTGATCTTTTTATTTCTCTAATTCTGAAATTACATGATTTATTCATTCCTTCAGCATGCATCTGAGAAGCACTTAGGTACTAAGAGCTGCGCTAAACTGTGAGACTACAGAAAAGGAAAGCACTGCCTCTGTCCTCTAAGAACTTTCCATCCATGGGAAAGAAGGGTGCAGTGAAAGCAGTGATCACACTGTGCTGTAAGTGGACCAAAGATGTGTTCAGGGTCCATTGAGAGGAAGGAGGAGAGGCAACATGAAGGAGACCTTCCAGGAAAGGAAAAAACTGAGCCTCGTACAAGGAGGAGGACCTGGCTGGAGAGAAGTGAGGAGGACAGGCTGCTACAGACAGAGAATGGAGCTGTGCTGTGGCACCAGGGATTGGGGAGTTTGGTGCTTGGAGGAACAGCAAAGAGGTCAAGTAACTGGAGCACAAAGGAGCTGATTTGGAAGGCAGGCCAAGGAGCTTGAACTTTGTCCCCAAAGTCATGGGAGTCATAGGAAGGTTGTGGGCAGAGATGCGCCATGGTCAGAATTGGTGTTTGGAAAGATGTCTCTGGATCCAGACTGGAGGATGGATTCCAGGACTGGGAAGAGAATGGAGCCAGAGCCAATGCCTGCTTCAGATACCCTTCGTGAATCTCTGAGTCCTCTGAGAAAGTGAGACCAGGAGAGCACCTTAGTCTGCTCTTCTCTTGTCCCCACAAGCTTCAGCAATAATGAAGTGATTGCCTCTGCTTTGTAGAGGTACTGTCCTACCAGAATAAGACCCTACCAAGATGGTCAACCTGAAAAGCCAAGTGAGGAGAATATATGGATTTCACAGCTGTGGATTCTGTCCTATGCGATTTCTCCAAGGACGTAATTCACAGCAGAGCTGATTGGGACTCCTCACACCACCCAGTGTCTAGGTTGGCCAAGTGACAGTGCTAGAAGCTTCTATGCGGACTCACATCCAGCAAGGCTCACCAGAGCAATGAATATCAATCTTGGAGTTTGTGGCAAAACTCTCAAAGGAAAAAAGAAGTTATTGATCTCTTATGAACATCTTCTTCCCATATATCAATATTCAAATGTCCTCAATGAACCAGCAGAGTGGAAAACATTATCACTTTTTTATTTGTGGGACCTAGAGAGCTCAGCAAGTGTGTCCAGCAACATCTCACCAGATGAGAGGCATGAAGTCCAGCTCTCATCACAAGCTGGTATTGTTCCCACAATGCACCACCTTCAACATATATGGAGGGATTGAGACAGAGCTGCCCCATACTGCAGCTGCTGCTGCCCACTGGAGCCAATGGAAGTAGAGGCTGACTTTTCCTAGGCTTCATCACTCACAGCATCTCAGCAACTGGCCAAACCCCAACTTCTATTGGGCTACACAAGCATCCAAGACATTTCACATACTTGTTCCATACCTACTTATAGAGAGAGACGGGAGAGTGGGGCATTTAGAAGTGTTGCTAGGGAAGCCGGATGACCTGGTTCTGTCATCTCTCGGTTGTGAGTCCTTATGTTTACCTGACCTCACTGCGTCTGTTGTCCTCATTTGTAAAATGGAAATAAGAATAGCATCCCCTCATAAGGTTTCTGTGGGGATAGGATTAAAATAATTAATGTACATTCAGGGTTTGAAAGTGTGCTGGCCCATTCTGAGTGACCGATGAGTAGTGGCTACAGTTGATTTATCATGGACCTGTGGAGTACACTCTGTCAGACGCCAATGGGACATAGAAGCCATTGGGGATAACAGAGAGGTCTGACCAGAAAGAAAGAGCTTGGTTTGTCCTAGAACCTGTGGCTGAATGAAGCAGTAGCTTCACAATGGATGGGGAGAGTAACACTAAATGGGATTGGGGCAGTGGTCAGGAATCAAGCCAGGTGGAGCTTGGTGGACCTCAGAGAGGGGCTTGCAATTTATTCTGAGTGCAATAGGAAACCAGTGAAGAGTTTTCACAAGAAACAATCTGACTTAGACTGTATCCTATGCAGCCTAGATGCTGTGCTAAGAGGGAATGGGAAGGGACAAAGTTGGAAGTGGCTATACCAGTCAGTCAGCTACACACAAAGTCTATCAAAGAAATAAAGAGCTCATAGGGTGCTCAAATCTATACCTTCTTCTGTGACATCTCAACCTATGCCCCCAACTCTACCCTTGAATGCAAGGTCCTGGTCATATCCACTTCAAGAATTCCTTGTCAACTCCCTCACTTGGCACAAACCCTAACCTTGCATCTTTTCTCTGTGCCTTTTTCAATTCCTTTCCTCAAATTCCTTCTCCAACCCCAAATAATTCCTGTTTCATTTTGTGTCACTGAGTTGTCAATCATTGTCAGTCACATCCAGTTCTGTTCCAAGCTATGGTATTGGGATCACAAAGATAAGGAGAAGGGATGTATTCATTTCCAGGAGCTGCCATAACTCATTACCATAAACTAGGTGATTTAAAATAACATTCTCTCACACCTCTGAAAGCTAAAAGGCTGAAATCTAAAGGTTGCCAGGGCCACATTCTCTCTGAAAGCACTGGAGAAGAATGTTTCCTTGTATATTCCTACCTTCTGGTGGCTTCTAACAAATTTTGGAATGTCTTAGTTTATGGCTTCGTTCGTCTTGTTTCTGCCTCCACCTTCCCACAGTGCAGTCCCTCTGTGAGTGCCTGTGTCCCTTCTTGTTCTGATAAGGACACCAGTCATTGGATGTAGGCTCACATTAATACAGTGCAAACTTGTCTTAATTTAACTAATTTATAACTGCAAAAGCCTTATTTCTGAATAAGATCATATGCTGAGATTTCAGGTAGATAGGAATTTGGGGGGATACTTTTTTAACACATTAAGAGTCTTTGGTGAGAAATATCTAAAAGAAAATCAGGCCATTTGCACTATAAAAATTAAGCTCTTGCTAACATTTCTCCAGGACATAATCTTTTTCCTGCATAACCTGAGTGACCTCACCACAGGATATTTTCTATTACCTTTACAACAGGAAATATAAGCTCTGGAAATACAGAGAAAATGGGGGGAAAAACTTACATTGTTGTATACAGACAAGGAAATAGGCCCAGAGAGGAGTTGGGTACCTTAACCAACAGCCCTGGACACCTGGTCTCCCAACACACACTGGAGCTCTTTTCAGCTAATGTACTGCCTTAAGAAAACAGGTACAAGTATCCACATGGCCAAACATTGGATTCTTAAGGGGAGAGAGCCAATGGCCAAAAGAAAATGAGGGAAGCAGGGTTTTATCTTCTCAAGGCTGACAATGCCCAAGGTCTGAGAGTGGCAATGCTATGAGCAGAGCAGGGTGCTGGGTCTGGTGAGATGTCACACAGGTGTTGCTCAGTTTCCTGACCATCCTACCTCCTATGAGGAGACCTGGCAGAGAGTCACATCATCCTCTTGAGTTGCAAAGAGGAAGCTGATCTTCTGTTGTGTTTATGGAACCTTTTGTAGCCAAGACCGCTGGTGCTGATACTCATCTCTGCCCATGAATGAAAGGAAGTACCCAAGTGGTTTCTAGGGCTTAAGGGTAACAACAATGATTTGTTGTTGTTGTTGCTGCTGCTGCTGCTGTTGTTGTTGTTGTTGTTGTTGTTAATCAGCTAGGTAAGCTTGGATTTGGTCCAGCTCTGCTGAAATTATGCCAGTTGCAGAGTTCAACTCAGCCCCTTCCAGAAGAAAATGTAGATCGTCTGAAGAAGTGGGAAGAAAGGAAGAGGAGGAAGAGGAGAAGGAGAGGGGAGGTGTGAAAATGAATAAATGAATTAGATGGACTTGGACATAAACATGCCACATCTGTCATAATTCCCAAAACAGATGTATAGAGAAGACCATAGACAGAAAATAAATTAGAAAAAGCACATAAAGGCTGCCTGGTGCCTGTAATATGCACCCACATAGGTGATCTACCTGGCTAGCCTGAGACTGGATCTTAAGCCTGCAATCCCCCACTGTAGGATGTTCAGCCATGCTCCCTCTTGTCTACCTCAATTTCCCTGCCTGTGACTGGGATGCTGCCCAGATGTGTGCGTGAAATCATGTATCTTTCCTACATATTTACACACTCATCTTGTTCCAGAAGGGATCTGAGGCACCTGTGAGATAATAGAGATACAACTCTTAGCACACTGCTTAGTATGTAATAGGTCCTCAATCAGCACTAGCCTTCCTTGCTAAGCAAACCTCTTCCATTCAGTCTAACTCAATGTGGAGAGAGTGCCAGGGCTGAAGGAATGAGGGAAATGCAACTATTTTTAGAGGAAAAAATAGTCTTAATAAGTAGATCTCCTATTCTTACAATAATAAAAGATAATTTAGAAACCCCAGTAGCAATATGAAAAATGTCCTGATGTAAGTAAAAAGGCAGTGAATAATACTGCATATGCATGAGGCTTTATAAAATGTGTTGATCTAACCAGATGGAGTGATTTTTACCTCCCCTCCTACCCCCTGAATTCTGTTTGGTAAGGAAATAGCATTTGTTTACAGAGTGTGTTTGGAGGGAAAGTGGGCTAAATACAGACATTAATGTCTGAGACAAGAGGGAAAATTTTCTAGTGATTGCAGAGAAGAGTGATAGTGGAAGAGAAGTTGAGGGGGGAAAGAAAAGGCAATATGGCAAGAAAAGGGGCAGAAGATCCTCTGCTTCAGGGAGCCTGGGACCTCCTTTGAGTCCTTACACTTGACCAAGTTATGAACTTACTCACAAATGGGGTGACAGACGTGTTACAGCACTAGGGAATGGCTGGACTTTGGGCTCAGACTGATGCAAGAAAAACCACAAGGGCATTGACCAGAGCAATACACAGGGACAACTGGCCACAGAAACTCTCAGGAGTTGTGAGAAGAAATCTGAACTCCTGTGATGTTGTGAGGGAAAATCAGGGGACCTCTGCTAACAACTGAGTTACACAACTACCCATGAGCAAAGATGTATAGGGAAAGATAAAAATTGCTGATGTACTACAATAGAAACTTTGTGGATTTTTAAAATAAAACTTTCCCAATTACAAAGTCAGATGTGTAGTGTGGGACACATAAAAATGTGACAAAGTTTTAGAAAGAAAAATCAGTGTTGGCCACCATTCCATGCTCCTAGGGCAGAGAAGGTTAGCCAATCCCAGTGCCCAGGAAGAGGCTCCCCCACCACCATTCCACACTCCTAGGGCAGAGAAGGTGAGCGCGCAGGTGCCAGAAGCATTGCCCCCCGCCCCATGGAAATGAGAAGACAGACAAACAAGCCTCAAAAACAGACTTCCAGATCACCTGCAGCAACCCCAAAGGGAAATGAGATGGAATAATCTGATACTCAACCACCTGGACTCCCCGAACTGGCAACAAAAGAGGATATGGAAAAAATGAAATCAGAAATAATTTCTCAGATAACAGCAAAGATTGTGCCCATAGTGCAAGACATGATTAA